>JBBPBX010017312.1:30724-47017 GCA_038048925.1 Garcialebias charrua | reverse complement strand
ACAATGTGGTGGAATGCATGCGCTCTTTGAAGCTGGATCGGAAATATCGGCAGGTTGGATCGGAAAATCCGATACCTAAATTATGCTGGTATCGGATACCGATACTGGATCGGATCGGCCCCATCCCTAGTACAAATATGTATCAAGTTTCATTACATTATGTTGAGCTGATCAGAAGTTATGGCATGGACAAGCAAATACCTTGTTTTACTTTTGACCTCGATGCGTGACCTTGACCTTGCAGTTGCTGGGTTAGTGAAAAGTGTTGCTGGCGTTGTCCAGTGTTCATTTAATGAACCTTGATACGCATCATGCATAGTAGGATGGAGAAAAGTTTCGGGAGTCATTTACAACAAAAAGGATGACAGCAAAGGTCAAGAAAATGTTTACAAGACAGTGGTGAGACCATCTGTGTTGTATGGTCTGGAGACAGTGGCATTGACAAAAAGACAGGAGAAAGAACTGGAAGTAGCAGAAATGAAGATGCTGAGGTTCTCCTTAGGAGTGACAAGAATGGATAAGATTAGGAATAAGATCATCAGAGGTACAACACAGGTTGAACAACTGGGAGATAAAGTTGGGGAGGACAGACTGAGAAGGTTTGGACATGTCCAGAGGAGGGACAGTGGGTATATTGGTAGAAGGATGTTAGAAATGCAGCTGCCAGAAAAAGACAAAGAGGAGATATATGGATGCAGTTAGAGAGGACATGGAGGTAGTTGGAGTGAGGACGGAGGATGCAGAGGACAGAGTGAAATGGAGGAGGATGACTCGCTGTGGAGACCCCGAAGAGGGAAAAGCCAAAAGAAGAAAATACACATATACATCCTCACTGGACTATAGACTTATCACTAGGTCAAAAGTCATTCAAGATCTTAGCTTGCCCGGACCAGGGTTCCCAACATTTCATTTTTCCTGAGTAAATTCTGAATTTCCAGGAGGTATTTTAGTCACACAAAACACTCAGAACTTAAGCATCTTGGGTGGCGGGCAAAGGTCTGCTGTAGCACCAAACTCCCATTTGGCTTTTTAGCATTTGAAATTTCACAGTCCCATTCAGAGATGCCGTTAGCATACTGTAGCTTACGATACGTGCATACGGCAATCATTCCTAATAATAATTGTATAACATCAGAAAATAACAAGCCACCATAGCCAATCAGTAAGGACGCATAGAAGAAGAAACAGAACATGGACTCAAGTCATACTAGCATTAATACATGTACTTTGTACATGTATTCCCTGAGTTTCCCTGATTTCCAGAGTTGCTATGGGAACCCTAGTCCGGACCATTGCTATAGATCGCTGTATTGTTGTGTAAACTTTGTTAAATGGATGTATACTCTGCCATATGTTGTAATCATATTGGAGAATGAGTAAAACTACACACCTACCATTAGGTAGTTGTATAAAGTTTTGTTTCACCTTTTAACCCCCGAGGCAGACTGTGATGTCACCACATTAAATCAAGCTCAGCGAAACAAAACTCCCTACAATGCGTTCTTGCAGAGACTGCATGAATTTGTCTTTGTTGGCGTGTGTGTGCACAGCTGTCCATGAACATTTGTAACCGGTGAAAGAGTTTCAGTTTTTTTTTTAAAGAAACGGGACCTCGGAAGCACAAGAGCGAACCTTGGATCGGCTCCGACCGAAAGACGAGCCAAGCAGGCGATGTGTTCGCACACGTCTTTAAAGCTGCCGTTCATTCACAATGTTCTCGTTTAAAACGGGGTCACCCACCCTGCTGCATGGGGATTACACTGCCGAGACTCTCCCTTTTCAGGACATTTAAAGTCCAAATGGTAATTTGATGATTTATAGGTGTTGGAATCTTAACGCTCGGTCCATTGGGGTCATGGGGTTATTATAGGAAGCAATGAAAGGCAGTGGGCCTTGAAGTCTGCTTTCAGTTCAAAATAAAACATCCAAACAACCACATCAAAAATCTAACAAGCTCAAAAGGTAGACTTCTGAGTACAGGGAGTCCTCGACTTACGGCGCCCTCGACTTACGGCAACTCGGACTTACGAACGGACTTACGAACAGTAAAGTTGTACATTAAATACAGCACTGGTATGTGTTTTTAGGTGTTTTTAGATGAAAGTGTGTTAGCTACCCGTTTGTAAACAAAGTTCTGTGCATGTTTATGAACCAGTATGTACGTTTATGTTTAAAAACGGGTGTTTGGCGCAGCGCTAGTGCTTTAACAGAGTAACCGAGTTTTCGACAGATCGAGCGCTTTGACTTCTATCGAGGCTTTTTTGTCCACCTCGACTACCCGTAGTGACGTCATCACGTTGCAGTAACGTCTGTACGTCACATCACGTGATAAAAACAGAGCGCGGGTAGCTTTTAGCTTTTAGTAGACGCTACAAAATGGATTCCTTTGTGCGCACGGATGTATGGAGCTGGTCCAGTCTTGTCAAAAAGGTAAAACAGTTTATAATTTTATAAATTGCGCTACTCATTGAAACATCCTGTTGACTTTCTTTTCTCTGACCACCGTAGTAGATTGTGACAGCAGAGGGCAGTGTTGCATTGCAGGTCACATATATAACACGGCCGAAACGGCTTCATCTCTCTCGTTTCACAAAGAAAAAGAAACAAATATTAATCTCTCTAGAGCTATTAAAAACCTATAAACACAATCTCTAAAAGTAAACCTAAATTGCACAGCACTGCAGGCTGTGGTACGGTGTGGCTGTGGCCCCATTTGTTTTTTAAGTTTCGGTTTTCAGCGCCTTACTTTCACTTTTAATATTAATAATAATAACTAATAGTTTTGTTTTTCCAATGACTTATGTGCAGTATGATAAATGATAGGAGCATAATAAATGCTCCCAATGTTTTGTTGGTCTTTTTTTTCTTTTTGTAAAGACGTTTTTATGCATTATATTTATTTATTTATTTTGCATCATAAGACACTGTGACGTCATCGGCTACTCGAGCGCCGCTCGAGTTTTTTTATGTTAATGTCGAGGTTAAAAATTATGTACTTGTTCAACCCCTATGCAGCGCTAGCATACATTTTTCGACTTACAAATGAAAATCTGGACTTACGAACGCATGTGCTACGGGTTCCGACTTATGTCAAAATCGGGTTACGAACGGTCCTTAGGTCCGGAACTCTTTCGTAAGTCGAGGACTCCCTGTATTCCAATTATTAAGTGCTACCACAACCTCAAATCTTCTATTTATCTTGTCAAATACTTCAATGTGACAGAACCAGCTGACCAGGCATATTCAATGATTTGTAGGTACAGATTTTGGAAATTTTGGAAATAAATGCAAGTTTTTTTGTTGTTGTATATTTAGACAAGCCAACTCACATAAAGTCGCCAATTGTTTCACGCTGGATGCTCTTCTTGACGCAACCGCTGGCCACCGAGCTACCACAGTCCACATGTGTAGAGCAAAGGGCTGCTATCTAGGGTGTTGTAACGGTCCGGGGATTCGAACACCCCCAATAGCAGGTTTACCTTCTCCAATCTCTGCATCGCCAATCCCCTACTTTTGTTTATTTTTACCATTTTACGAAAATGATTCAAAGAAAAAGATCTTAAAACTGTGTATTTTTGAGTTGTACTTGACCTTCACCTTGCACCCTGAGCCCTGCGAACCCTGAACCTGTCCTCGAGCACCTGGGGACTGTGGAGACGACACCTAACATCTTCAGTTCATTCCTGGAAGTTAACTCAGCTTTGACTTTACCGTGTCAAATAGCACTGAAATACCAAAAATCACACTAATAAAAGTTGTTCACAATGTGCATAAGGAAGCTACAGGCCCACCCCTTCCCAGAAGCTGATGTACACTGAGCAGAGGTTTTTCTTTACCGTTTTTTAACTTGGACTCACACACCAGTGGTTCGACACACACACATTTAAAGGTAGGTAAAGAAAGCTGCTGCTTGTGTTCTTTTTGAGCCATGTTGATGATTCTCGTGACAAAGTGCTAAAGTTGGCGCTGCTCAAACGCCTGCTCTACGAGGTAAATTTGCCAACTTGGACTGCCGGTAGTGTTTAGCGTGGGTTAGGGTTAGGGTTAAATGGATCTCTTGCTAAATGGATCTCTTGCGTTTTTGTTTTGATCATTAATAGGGATCATGCAAGTTTACATTGATGACAGTATGAGTGAGTTTTATTAGAGAATGAGACAAACCACTTCACTTAGCGGATACGCTGAAAATCTGCTGACAGCGAGGTGCCTCACCGTACCGGTTGACCTGTTTGTTTAGGCGTTACCTGGATACAAGGCACTGTTTCTCTATAACACCGCTGCTCCTCACTTGAACTTCTGCCAGACCTTTTTTTTTAGCCTGAAACACCTGTGTGCAGTCTTTTGGACAACCGCTGTTCAGCAGAAGAAATTTATGGACATCGACAGGAACAAAGAACAGAAGAAAGTTTTACTTTGAGCTGCTCCCCTTTTAAGGATCGCAACAGCGAGTCATCCTCCTTCACCGCACTCTGACTTCTGTGTCGTCTGTCCTCACTCCAACTACCTCCATATCCTCGCTAACTTCATCCGTCTCTGTCTTTTTTCCTGCCAGCTACATTTCTAACATTTTTCTACCGATATACCCACTGTCCCTCCTCTGGATATGTCCAAACTAGGGGTGTGAATCTCTCAGTGTCTGGAGAATCAACTCGATTCCGATTTTTGGTGTCACGATTCGATACAAAATCAATTTTTCGATTCAGAAACGATTTTTCTATTAAAATGGTCATAAATTTAGTTTCAGTTTTGTAACTGACAAGCTGAAAGGAATAAACAACTATGTAAACAAATGGAACATTTATTTAAAACAATAATTTTAGTTTCCTTATTGTATCAAATTTTTTGATAGTTATACCAAAAATAGGAACAAATTGTATTGTATTGTATCATTTTATTCATTAGATATTAAAACAATGACAATTTTTAAAAGAAAAATTAAACAAAAACATAAAATGAAAGGAAGCAGAAGAAGAAAACATTTCTTATCATATCTGCTCCTTATCAAACTGTCAATTCAAACATTAACACAGTATACATATTTGTAATACAGAAAGTGGACAGCACCAAGTTCCACCAAGTTCCTGGGAGTGCACGTCTCAAAGGACCTGTCCTGGAGCAGGAACACTGCAGCACTGGCAAAGAAGGCTCACCAGCGTCTCTACTTTCTCCGCAAGCTGAAAAGGGCTGGAGCTTCAACCCCCATCATGAGCACCTTCTACAGAGGTGCCATAGAAAGTGTCCTGACCAGCTGCATCACTGTGTGGTTTGGTGCATGTACTGCATCCTGCCGCAAGAGCCTCCAGCGCATTGTGAGAGCAGCTGAGAAGATCGTGGGCACCTCCTTGCCCTCACTGCAGGACTTACACAGCAAACGCCTCACTCGGAAAGCCCACCGCATGGCAGGTGATCCCACACACCCACTACACAGCTGCTTCAGACTGCTGCCATCAGGGAGGAGACTGAGGAGTCTCCAGGCTCGAACCAGCAGACTGAGAGACAGCTCTGTTCATCAGGCAGTCAGAATGCTAAACACTCTGCCTGCTCTGCCTCCCCTCCCATTTGAACTGCCTTAACACTAAAACTTTCTCACATACTATCACTCAACACAAAGTTTTTAACACTAGACTCTGTGTCACCAAACGGGTTTTCACTAAACTCTCGGTCATGTGCTCATACAGTTTGCACTACTTCTCATACTTGCACTAATGTCTGTATTACATCACTGCCTATAATCATAATACTGTTTACATTCTCTGTTTACATTTATTAATACTGTTTACTTTTATTACTACTGCTTACATGTAATTACTACTGTTTACATTTATTTACACTACTCTAATATCTACACCACTGCTGGTACATATACAGTGTGCTCTGAACGGTCTTATTTAGGGATGCCCAATGTGCCTTACTGCATATGCCACTTTTTGCCTCTACAACAACATCAACTACTACCTCATACATATACTGTGTACATTGACTCATACGCTGCTTTGCCACTTTGCAAATGTCAATGCTAGAAACCTTTAGTTTATTTTAGTTATACTTTTTATACTCTTTTTTTATACCACTATGCAAAAAAAAAAAAAAAAAAAAAAAAACTCAGGACAGTGTTAGTTTTACTATTTTTATGCTTATGTCTATTATTATATGTTTCAGTGTTTCAATGTTTAGATGTTTACTGTTGCACCGAGGGACTGAGAGAAACGCAATTTCGGTCCTGTGTATGTCCTGCACTGTACATATTGCAGATCTGACAATAAAGTTGACTTTGACTTTGACTTTGATACAGTCTCATCAAAATTATACAGTCACATCAAAATACCTATTATAACCTATTTGTTAAATTAGAATCAACTTAAATGTTACTCTTCAACAAAATAGTTTTAATCATTTTCTTAAATATTAGTTTTCTTAAATATTGTATCAAATAATACAGGAATGCATTAAAAGTATTGAAACAACTCAAAGTACTGAAGTTTTATGATTTGGTGGACTATAATATTTTGTTAGTAATGTCTAGGTTCATAAGAATACACTACCTTCAAATGTTCAAATGTATTTCGTTAAGAGAGAAAGCTGCTTCAGTCTAAAGGGAAGTGAAATTGAAGGGACAGCTTATTTCAATGCAGGGAGTTGAATTGTGTAATGGTTTGGGAAATGATGTTAAAGATGTAAACTCTGTGATTATGTTTAAAAAAAATTGATCAAAACTAAATTGTTAACAAAATACAAAAAAATTTAGTTAAATGTTTAATGTTCTAGATATTTGTAGATTGTGAAAAGTTATTCTTTTTTGCTCTGTTACTTATAGAAGATTATTGTTTGAATTGATTGTTTAAATTGTTTTGTTTATGAAAAAAGAGGCAGATAAAATAAGACTTATTCTTCTTTCTGCCACCTTTCATTTCATGTATTCTTTCATATACCGGTGGTCCCTGACTTACGAGCGAGTTCCGTTCCTACGTGGTGCTCGTAACACGAAATCTCGTACGTCGGAACCCGAAACACGTGTCGCTCGTAAGTCCGGATTTTCGGTCGTAAGTCGGAAAATGTATGCTAGCGCTACTACGAACACCCGTTTTTCAACACAAACGTACATACTGGTTCATAAACATGCACAGAACTTTGTTTACAAATGGTTAGCTAACACACTTTAATCTAAAAACACATACCAGTGCTGTATTTTCTGTATGTTCTGTACAACTTTACTGTTCGTTAGTCAGCTCGTAAGTCCGGAACCTCGTAAGTCGATGTGCTCGTAAGTCGGGGACCACCTGTACCAGATATGGTTTTTTTTGTTGTTGATCTTTTGGGTTTTAATGTGAAAAAAAAATCGATTTTGGGGCTTTTCGAATCGATTCTGAATTGCCAGGACTAAGAATCTAGATTCTTTTTAAAAATCGATTTTTTTTTCTTCCTGCACACCTAGTCCAAACCATCTCAGTCTGACCTCTTTATCTCTAAGTTGTTCAACATGTGCTGTACCTCTGATGATCTCATTCCTAATATTATCCATCCATGCCACTCCTAAGGAGAACCTCAACATCTTCATCTCGATGTAGCTTAGTGTGTTTGTGTATTACAGTTAGAAAAATTAAGTAGAGTTATTCATTTTGTGATGTAGTTTGTGTATTACAGTTAGAAAAATTAAGTAGAATTATTCATTTTGTGATGTAGTTTGTGTATTACAGTTAGAAAAATTAAATAGAATTATTCATTTTGTGATGTAGTTTGTGTATTACAGTTAGAAAAATTAAATAGAATTATTCATTTTGTGATGTAGTTTGTGTATTACAGTTAGAAAAATTAAGTAGAATTATTCATTTTGTGATGTAGTTTGTGTATTACAGTTAGAAAAATTAAGTAGAATTATTCATTTTCTGATGTAGTTTGTGTATTACAGTTAGAATGATGTAGTTTGTGTATTACAGTTAGAAAAATTAAGTAGAATTATTCATTTTGTGATGTAGTTTGTGTATTACAGTTAGAATGATGTAGTTTGTGTATTACAGTTAGAAAAATTAAGTAGAATTATTCATTTTGTGATGTAGTTTGTGTATTACAGTTAGAAAATTAAGTAGAATTATTCATTTTGTGATGTAGTTTGTGTATTACAGTTAGAAAAATTAAGTAGAATTATTCATTTTGTGATGTAGTTTGTGTATTACAGTTAGAAAAATTAAGTAGAATTATTCATTTTCTGATGTAGTTTGTGTATTACAGTTAGAATGATGTAGTTTGTGTATTACAGTTAGAAAAATTAAGTAGAATTATTCATTTTGTGATGTAGTTTGTGTATTACAGTTAGAAAATTAAGTAGAATTATTCATTTTGTGATGTAGTTTGTGTATTACAGTTAGAAAAATTAAGTAGAATTATTCATTTTCTGATGTAGTTTGTGTATTACAGTTAGAATGATGTAGTTTGTGTATTACAGTTAGAAAAATTAAGTAGAATTATTCATTTTGTGATGTAGTTTGAAGGTTATCATTGGTTGAACAAACTGTGAAATAAGGGGCAGATATAATAAGATTTCATCTTCTTTCTGCTCCCTTCATTTTATCCTACTTGTATTCTTGTATCTGATGAAACTGTCTTGTATTGTTCTTTTAAAATGAATGAATAAACATCAAATCAAATCAAATCAAATCTCCTGTCTTTTTGTCCATGTCTCTGCCTCCAGACCACACAACATAGCTGGTCTCACAACTGTCTTGTAGACCTTTCTTTTGACCCTATTGTTGCAAACCACCCCTGAAACTTTTCTCTAAATCCACTCCCTCCTGTCTAGACTCTTCTTCACCTCTTTAGTACACTCCCCATTTTCCTGGACAGTGACCCCTAAAGTCCTTGAAGTCCTGCACCTTTGTGACCTCTGCTCCTTGTAGCCTCACTCTTCCACCTGTGTCCCTCTCATTCACACACACATACTCCCCAGATCTAAACGGTTTCCCACACTCATAAGTTGGACAGTTCACCTGGCGGCAAGACAGATCCTGCCAGTGTGCATAAAGCCACAGTCACTTTGTTGCCAAACAGACGCTTCTATCTGGACAGCAACGGTTATTTTTACTCTGTCCCATACGCGCTTCAAATGGGCTCAACTCGTGGGCCCGACATTCCACACCAGCAAGAGAATACTTTGAAAGTTGAGCCGCACCGCTTTCACCAGTGCTGGGAAGTCTATAGGACATCATCACGTTCCTCGGCACCACCCTGACCACGTCTGAAGACGGGCTCTGACAACTTGCTGTAAAATACCCCTCCGCAAATAAAAGGGGGGAAGACAGAAAGAAGCTGGTAGAGTCTAGATTTTTAGGAATGCTGATGGTGAAGATAAGTTGAAGCATTTCTACTTGGGTGAATGAATCACTTCCACACTTCTTTTTTTCCCCTCTCTTTGCTGCAGTCTTCACAGCAGCTGGTTCAGTTGATGCAAAATCAGGATTCAGGGACGTAATACTGATATCTCCAATGACGTCAAACGTGTGTATTATATCTGAGACATTCACCCTGACTGACAGTGTCAACTGAACGTACAACCAAATCTACCATATGTATCCAATGATGGAGCCTAGTAGGACGTGTAATTTGTTTACTTTGGCAACCCATGACGATTACCATAAGTTTGTGTATTTTCATGTGTACTTTGGCCTCTAGCGTCCCTAAAAACTCTAATCAGGGAATTTCCTTGTCTGTCACGTAGAAACTCGAGTTATTTTATATAATAAAGATGACGCACATAAGCTGTAAGTGAGTCTAAAGTTTTGGGAGAACAGGCGCAAGAAGGGTATTAGATCCTCCATGTGATAAATGATTTACCACAAAATTCCACAAAGCACGTTAATTACCGTGTTTTCATGGAACAAAACAACAAGAGTTGAGCTGAAATGTCACGGTACTTCACAGCATAATTGTTGTTTTTTATGATGTTTTTATATCCACACCAGTAATCAAGCATCATTTCCCTTCAACATTAAAATTAAGCCTCTGTGAGCAACAATACAATCAGGCAATTGCTGGTAAAACATTACGCCGATGACTAATTGGTCATAAAGGAACAGAGCAAAACAAAGTGTGCAACGAAGGTCGAGCCAAGGCGTTATTGAGCTCATGTGAGAAAACAAAATGTGATTTTGATTCGTACCTCACCGTCAGCCAGCTGTTATGTAACAGTTAAAACACTCTCGTCAGAGCAGACAGTAGAACGCGCGATTCCAGTGGGTAGCCATCATCGTAAACCAGAACGGCTTCGAAAGAGCCTCAAAGGGAGAGTTATGAACCTTCGAAGTTGGGCTCTGTGGAAAAGCTATTAACAAATAACATCTTGTTGTGGATATTTCTAAGAACAACCTCAGTTTTTAAAAAAAGGAGAAAACCCAGACCCAGACCAGTGGTCATTCCATATGTTGCAGTAGTTTCAGAGAAATTGAGACATTTATTTTCTAAACACAACGTCCCAGTGGCTTTTAAACCCCAAAATACATTACGGCAAAGACTGGTTCATCCCAAAGATCCAGTCCCCCGGCACAAACAGAGTAATATTGTGTATGCTGTTCAGTGTCAGGAGGGCTGTGATCAGTCTTATATCAGGGAAACTAAACAGCCACTGGCCAAAAGGATGGCCCAGCACAGAAGATCAACATCATCAGGTCAGGACTCTGCAGTCTACACTCATCTCCACGCCAGCGGTCACTCTTTCAGGGATGAAGATGTTCACATCCTTGATAGAGAGGAATGATGATTTGAGAGAGGAGTAAAGGAGGCCATCTTTGTGAAAAGAAACCGTCCATCATTAAACAGAAGCGGAGGCCTCCGGGTTCAATTGTCCCCCTCCTACAATGCTGTTATTGCTAGTATCATTCATTCAACCTTTATTTAGTCAGGTAAATCTTATTGAGCTTCGAGGGCTCATTTACGAAAGCGACCTGATCACTCAGCCCTCTGTGAATAGCAAGCAACCATCAGGGTGCTAATGATCCATCGTTAGGCTGATGGTCCTCCATGACCATGTGAGCAGCTGGTTTGGGCTGTCAGCAGCAAACTGGTTGATCCACTGTGAGAGGGTGCTATTTATAAGGCTGAGCTGAACACAGCATCTCAGACTGAGGAAGTCTTTCGGAGGAAAGACGAAACGTTTCTACAATTTTTTTGTTTTGTTTTTTTAATGCCCAGAGGACCAGATTTCACTGTTTTAGATTTTTATACCTGGATTATTGAGCATGCATCAGGACACCTAAACAATTATTTGTTTGCTTGAAATTATAGCAAAGGTGTGTCACAGTCTATAACGTTTGCTTAAAAAATGCACTTTAATGGTCAAATTAGCTGCATTTGGCCAAGGCGATGCAGCTGGTTTGATGGTCGGTCCAAGCAGCGAGCAGAACCAAGGTGGGGAGACTATGGCAAGACGATTATGTCATTAAAAGTTGGTGAAGATTCTCAGTCATCCAGGACATAGTAAATAAAATAATAAAAAAGTGTAAAGTATAATAAATAAAGTCCAGTTGTTTTTGTCTTTAACTTTTTTGAATTTGTCATTATAGCCACGTTTACGTATTACATGATACAACGACATTACATACTGCTACTACTACTCTGCTGCCATCATGTGGCTGAAAGTGGTACTGCTTTATTTATTTTTCCAGTCAGAATGAATGAAAACGGTCATATCTCAGCCAAAAAGTGTTTTATAAATATGGGGAAAAAAATCCATAAATATGTTGTTTTGGCCTACAAGTCACAGGGCATGTAAATTCTGCAAAAAAGTGTGACTTATCAGGTGGAAAATATGGTAGGCGTCCTTGTTGGACCGTTGATTACCTTTCGGATCCTTGTTGACTATCTGGATTACCTGTTACTCATCCGCTCCTGAGTATCTCGTGCTGTTGGGAACTCACCCACATGACATCTCCCAAGATTGGAATCAAGAATTCAACAAGTAAGAAATATGACCTTGTCCAGATCATGTAAAATCACCTGTCACCGTCTCCCATAGATCCTCGAGGTCCTGGATTCCCCAGTACCCTGTAAATAAACCTACTTACCTTTTTACCTTTGCTTCTGTTGACTATTTTCTGTTTCAGTACTCTGAACTCTGGTTTGAAATGATATTCGGGTCCAACGCAGAGATAAGATCCCAACCAAGTAGAAAGGGCACCAAATAACATCAAACAGGAAGTACATCAGTTATCCACAAATGTAACGCCACAGTTTCAGTTTATTGCTGTGTAAAATGTTTATGAACAGCAGGGGGAAAGAGCTTTTAATGATATATTCAAAGACATAGCATTGCTTTTCTTGAGCGATCTCAGGATTTGGTATTATCCTCTTACCACCCAATCTACTTAATGAAGTCTTAGTCCTCTTATTATATACGAGAAGTGACATCTTGAATTAATTTTCTAAGCTGTACGCTTCCACTTCAGATTTTGCTGCCTTTACAAAAACACAAATTATCTAATTATTAAAGAAAGAAAACAGGACATTGGTTAAATAATTTATCATCAGTTCTAGGAAAAACTTTCAAAACAAATCAGAGAAAAGACCAGATGGGGGGATTTGTGCGTTTGAGCTCTAACTTGAAGCGACAGCTTCGTGTGATCTTTCGGCCAAATCGGCCACTAGCCCTTTCTTACATAAGAGTCCCCGATGATGTGTAGCTGAGTTACATCACAGATAAGTAGCGGGAATAAAAACATCATCTTTCTCTCATCTTGAAGTGCATTGGCCTTCAGCTAAATATGACTTATCTGGAACCACGGAGGTATGTCTTCAATCTGAAGATAGTTTACGATGTTGGGACCTTTTAACAGCTAACATCCCGACACCTGTACGTGCACGTGATAGCTTGGATCTAATGTGACTCAATGTGGAGGTATTTGTCCTTTAGCTACGGCAAAAATTACTACCAGGCTGCCTGATCAGTGACCTGTGACGACCAGTCAGATCCACCACAGCTTTTGTAAATTTAGAAATGTATCTTGAGTTGATTTGGAGATTGAGAGTGTTACGGCACACTTCCACCAGATAATCCCACATCTGGATTAGGTTTTTGTATTAGATAAGACCTGAGTGATTAAAAAAAAAGAAAATCAAAGCATCGGGGTAAGACAAAAGGCAGATCAACAATAAGGATCTATCTATCCATCCATCCACTTCAATATAACCATGATTAGGTTGTGAAGGCAACTTATCCAGTAGGGAAACCAATGAAACCAGTGCTGTCATCTACGCGATACGCAGGTATACGAGTATACCCACTAGAAAAGCTTAAGAATTTCAGTATTTCATTTAAAAGTGCCCAATGATACATGACATTTCATTAGGCACATGTCATTAATATGTTAAACGGCAGTTAAATGCTTCCGTAACAATCCATCTGCATGCAGCGCTTGTTTATCACACTCACTTATCCAGCAAGTATTGTATAATTCTGTACTTACTACTTAATACTTAACATGTTTTGCTTTGATACGGTTTTATAATTTCTATAGCATGTTTTTAATACAAAGCCAACTGTTGTACATTTGATGTACATTTATTCAGAGAATAAGAGAAATTTGGAAATGTTCAATATGCTTAAAAATCAAATGAACTGACAATTCCATTGTACTACTACTAATCAGTGTACTTTGGTTTCTAAGCACAGTATACCCATTACAAAAATGTAGACTACACTACTGAATGAAGCCCATCATCCTGAGGAACCCCAAGGAGTCCCTCCAATGACTTCTAAGTCTGACTCACTCAGGGTCTCCTGTCAGTGGTGCTTGGAAAATTCCAGGGAAAGGTAAAAAAATGACCTTTTCTTGCTTTGTGAAGGAGTACAACAAACACGCCCATGAATGTTTGACCAATCGACTTTGTGTATACCAAGTGAATAAAGAGAAGACAGGCTGTAGGCGAGCCGATTTGCCTTGTTGGTACGCACGCAGCTGGATATCTCATCGACTTGAAGACTTGATGACGTGTCTATCTCTGCTGTCATCTGTGGATCTAAAGGACGCATATCTAATTGGATTTACGATAACTGGTTCCTGCTTTTTGGATTCAGCTGGTTGCTGGTTTTATCTACAATTAAGGAAGTAATCTGCAGCAAATTGAGACCTGATCACGCTGCTTGCCTTTGTGATGGCTTGGTTCTTGCCTGTGTAGCCAGACTCAGTTGCCTTGGGCAGAATGGATCAGATCTCTGGGATTTTTACTCAGAGACGTTCCATCGGTGGATGGCCACATAATTTAGGAACATTTCAGAACCGTTTTTGGACCAACACAGACTCAAGGTAGATGTCATTATGTTCTGCCTGTACCCAAAACAACTGTGTGTTTATCTGAATCTGGCTCCCCCGGCTGGCCTTCAAGGCCACCTTATCTGAATACGCCTGGAGGACATGTAATCTGACGCTCACCCCACCCATCGGGGAACTCCACCGTCAACCAGAGTGAACCAGCTGAATAAACATTCTGTCATCATTTCAGGACTCTTGGATTCTCATTAGCGTTGACCTTGGCCATTCCCCGACATCCTCGAGAATGTTTACGGATCTCATCGGAGGGAGCTGGTTGATTATTCCATCCTTATCAGAACTCTTACAGTGACCTCGAGAGCTTCTATGAACATTGCTCATCGTTCTTGATGTCTCCCCACTCTGCAGAATGTCTGCATCACTATGTGCTTATTTGTGCAAGGTGTTTTTTTTTTCTCAGGCAAAAAGAAAGATTTTAATAGGAACTTTTTCGCCTCCAGTTCTTAATGTGTCTAATTTCATTACTTTTTGTCCATCTAAACAGGTCTCACTTGTAAATGAGTCTTCCAGGCTCAATGTGACTTATCTGTCTAAAGGTTGAATGAAAGGTCGGTCCAGGCTTTGTTTCGAGAACTTCATGAACATAGGTGAGGTTGGGGATGTAGACAGACCAATAAATTGGGAATTTTGCATTTTGACTCAACTCTTTCTTCACCATGGCTGACCTGACATTGCATCCAATACATCTATACATTTACCCATCCATTACCTTTAATGGCTTCTTCCTTTTCGGGTCACTATATCCAGCAGTCACTGTTCGAGAGGCAGGGGACTCCCTGGACAGGTCTCCAGTCCATCACAGGGTCACACAGAGACAAGACATACCACCATTCACACTCTCACTCAAACATAAGGACAATTTAGAATTACTGTTTCCCGCTTCATCCTCACATCAACCATGAAAAAGACTCCCAAATACTTGAACTCCTGCACTTGTGGCAAAATGAGTCAAACCAGAGCACAAACATTGAATCAGCAGGATTTTTTATTTATTTATTGGTCTCCACTTCAGACACAACCCCGTTAAAAAGCCGTGGACGTTCAGCAGGGCCTTTTTTTTTTGAAGACTAAAGCTGTTTGCCGTCAAGACGAGGCCTCTCTGGCGCACATCTCTGCGGTTCCCTCTTAGTTTGGGGTTGAACAGACGAGACTCATTCGTTCTCTCTCTCTCTGATATTAGTCATTCGTCTCAGCGCTCCAGCTTGCACAATCAGCAAAAACATGAAAACAAGACTATAACAGTCAAACTGTTTTGTCTAAGACTTTAATTGGTGCACTTGAAAACAGGAAACTTCTTGCTTTAATTATCTAGAACACAATGAGGAGAAAAGGGTTATAAATGTGTCTCGTTCTTTTCTTTTCTTTTTTTCTTTTAATTCTTTATTCATTTCAAATTTAAAAGAACATAAAAAAACCTATTTACAATTCCACGTAAATAAAAAAATCAAACATTACATGAAATGAAAGGAAGCAGACGAAGATAAAATCTTATTATGTCTGCCCCTTTTTTAACAAAATTAATTCCAACAATCAATTCAAACAACAATAATCAAAAAAAATTGCACAATAAATAGCTCATCATACTTTACCATTCATAAATTTTGAAACAAACCAATTTATATATATTTTCCAGAAACCTAATTTTATTCATTTTTTTAAACAAAGTCATTGTTTTTGCAACTTTGATATAATTTTTTAAACCATTCCATAGACCTATTCCATGAATTAAAGTAGACCTACTCTTTAAGCTATACGTTTTGGCATAACAAAAATACCAGTACCCTTAAGATTGTAAGTACTCTGTCTTTTTACGAAAAGCGTTTGGATATTTGAGGGTAATGTGAAGTTTTGCGCCTTGTACAATATTAAGAGTATATTGTAGTCAACCAGATCATAAAATTTCAGTAATTTTAATTTGCAGAAACATTTGATGAATGGTAATAATGATTTGTAGTGATGATCCTTATAGCTCTTTTCTGTA
>JBBPBX010017312.1:0-22593 GCA_038048925.1 Garcialebias charrua | reverse complement strand
GGCGGCCGTGGCACAGTGGTAATGGCAGTCGACCCCCGATCGGAAGGTTGGAGGTTCGAATCCCGCATCCGCCCACCATGTGTCGTTGTGTCCCTGGGCAAGACACTTAACCCCGAGTTGCTCCCGGTAGGTCTGGATGGCGCCTTGCAAGGCAGGCTACCACTACCGGTGTATGAATGTGTGAATGAATGGGTGGATGGCTGGTATTGTAAAGCGCTTTGGGGCTCCTCACAGGGGGCTGGAAAGCGCTATATAAATAAGCTCCATTTACCATTTACCATTTATGTGAATGGAGCCTGCTGGGGAGGAGGGAGACAATTCAACTGACTCCTTAACTGTGTTAGGATAGGCTAAGTGCTTGGTGACTGTACAGTACTGTACATTTATCTATTTATAAATAAATAAATATATATACTGTACAGTATATTTTTAATAAATAGATAAATGTACAGTACTGTACAGTCACCAAGCACATTTTTTTTGGCTGATCCTACTTACGAATTTTCGACATACGAGCGGCTCGTAGGTACGGAACTCGCTCGTAAGTCGGGGACTACCTGTAATGAATGTCTGTCTCTGTTTTGTTTCAGTTGAAAGCAAAGAGAAGTGACTGCAACTCCAAGGCGACGCAGGCCAGGAATGACTACTTGCTAACGCTAGCTGCCGCCAATGCCCATCATGATCGCTACTACCACACAGATCTGCTGCACTGCATACAGGTATGTTGGTGGAGACTCGCTCATCTAGGACAGGGTGATCCTAAGAGGTTTTTAAGAAAAATGCTTCTGGGCTTCTTTAGTTTTTAAGATGGTACTTACTGTGATAGGAATAAAGGGCTGAAGGATGAGAGTGGTGTAAGAGAATACGCTAAAGTAAATCTTTCCACTTGAAAAAATAAGCTGGAGACTGAAATTTGTAACGCTGCTCCAGTATTTACCACATGTCGTACTGACTTAAGGATCTCATTTGAATACTACCTTGAGGGATTGTTTAGCAATGGGAAATAATTTTCTGGTTGGAAAATTTAAATAGTACTCTTAGAAATACAGATAGAATATTGTCTATGTGAGAGTGCACACCATCAGGCTCCAAAGTGGCTTGAAAAAGGAGAACATTTCACAGGTTCGAGTCTTCAAAGACTGCCACAACCGTTCATGGATTCATCATTTAAGAGGAATAAATATCTAAATGTGAATATCTAACGGCTATTGTAGATTGGTGGTCATTTCCATGGTCTTGTAATCCCGAGGTTGCGGGTTCGAGTCCAGGCTGTGCAGGAAGAAATCCATTGAATTAGGGATGAACAATAGTGGATTTTTGGCCGATACGTTAAAACTTATTTGGCCGACAGATATTTATATGCTTTCCATTGTCAGAACATAGCCCTCTCATTTAGGCTTATTTGCTACAAAACTTGTGTACCGGTAACAGCTGTAAGAGCTGGTGACATATTCAGTAACAGCCATATGATATGTATATCACTTTGACTTATATTAAATGAAAAGTGTTAAATGTTATTTATTAGCATTAGTCACCTGCGATGCAGTCTCACTTGTGGAGGCTTGTTCCAGGTTCCTAGCTGCAGTGTGGGATCCTCTGCACTCCTGTGCATGAAGGACAGTCTTTTTTAAGTTCAAAGATTTTGTCTATCCATTGTGCCGTAAGACTAATCATGCTAACAGGGCTAACACAACGTCCAAATGTCTGTAGTAAAACTCACCCAAGTGCTATCAGCTATTAGCTTCTCAATGACATTGGAAATGGCGGCTTGTAACTCGGGTAAGGCTACGTCGGAAAAATATCTCTGACTGGGGACAATGCAGCGAGGTTCAACGTAGTCCATAAATCTTCAGAATCCGACATCCTCAACGGAAAAAACAATTTCCACACCGCCAACATTTTGTCTTCTTCCTCTTCGCCGTGATATTAGGTAGGCGTGTGACGTCATCACGTTGTGCTGCTGCTGCAGGCATGCTTGCCACTGGGTTGACATATAAAAACATCGTCTTTTATATCAGTGTGTTATTTTGATGGAATGGCTGATGCCAGATATTGAACTTTAATGATAATGTCGGCCGATACGATACCATGCCGATAATATCGTGCATCCCTACATTGAATAAAAATAGAATAGAAATGAAATATCAATCCATGCAATGCAAAACAAGTTGTCCTGATTTCTCCCTAAACCAAATGACTGGGAATCGATCATGATCATGAATAAAATGTCAGAACACATCTAATTTTTGTATCAGAATACACGAGTATTTAAAAATAATATTTATGTAAATTCTGTCTTAAAATTCTAACAGTTCCTGTAAACCAATGAATGTTTTTCTTGTGATACTATGAGCTCTAAAATGATTTGAGAACCTTTTTTTTAAACTACATTTAAGCTTGCGAGTGCAGGTTTTTCCTATAAGTGTTCACACTTTTTCCAACTAAGTTCGGATGCAGCAAACTTTTACATGACTGAAAGAACAGTTCAAAATTGCCTAGTTAAAAAAGTTTCCAGTAATTTCTCTAACTTCTTTTTTTTGCTAACGCAGGTTTTTTTTTAGTCTTGTTAAAATGTTTCCTCCCTGACTCTGACACTTTTTGCCTCAGGCAGCTCGAGCATCTACTGTATTTTATGAGGCCATTCTGAATAATAGATCCTCATCTCGTCGTGACAGAAGGACAGAACTGCATGGAGATATGCATGTACACAAATATGTGCATGCAAACACACAAGGAGAATGAGGGACACTGCTTGAGGGAAGCAAGCTGTTCCTGCAACTCATATGTGGTGTTTACAAGTTTTCAAATAAAAGCGTTGTATTGTTTGACTCAACAAATGGACCAAAATCTACAGAACAAGAGAACGATGTATGTTAGAATCATGTTATAGAAATGTTTGTGCTGTGTATGCTGTTACTTACTCAATGTGGCAATGGGAAAATATTTTTACATTAGTTCCAACTGGAATACAGAATGCTAAATTTCACTTTTCAGAAATCCTTGTGTTAGTAACAACCTGGAGACAGTGATTCACGCATTCATTACATCTAGGCTTGATTACTGCAATTCACTTCTGTTTGGCGTCAGTCAAGCCACCATTGCACGATTACAACTGGTTCAGAACGCAGCTGCCCGATTTTTAACCAGCACACGCAAAAGAGAGCACATTACACCAGTCTTGGCCTCCCTTCACTGGCTACCGGTTCATCTTCGAATCCAATTCAAAATTCTCATGTATGTCTACAAATCGCTGAACAGTCTCGCCCCCGCCTATCTCTCGGATCTGATACACCCATATGTCCCTCCACGTGCTTTGAGGTCAGAGGATCAGGTACTCTTAATAGTTCCAGAAACTCGCCTTAAGCGCAGGGGTGACAGGGCGTTCTCTGTAGCAGGCCCAAGACTCTGGAACGAGTTACCGCTGCTCATCAAACAGGCCCCCTCCCTCTCGGTTTTCAAATCCCGGTTAAAAACTCACTACTACTCCATCGCTTTCAATGCCAGCTGATTTGTATTGGATCGTTTGATTTATGATCTGCAATGTTTTTATGTTTTTCGTGTTGTACTTCATTGTCTGTGTTGCCTGTTGCGTGTTTGTTTGTCCAGCACTTTGGTGTGGACTTGTTCCTGTTTAAAGTGCTTTATAAACAAAATGGTATGGTATAGTAAAATATAAAGGCACATTCTTTAAAAGAAGACTTGTTGTCTTGCGTACCACGATGTTGCACGATCTTTCAGCACTCAGAATGCATGCTGGGATGACTATCAGCTAGTACAACAAGTTCAAACTCAAGTTTAGTAAAAAACAACAAAGTTGTAGCCATTTTTGATTAGCTGTGGTGGCCATCTTGAACTGAGTCGACCCCTAAAGGTGATTGGCTGTAGATGTGTGGAGTAATTACTTTCAGAAAGTTTTATTAAAATCAGTACAATGCTAGCTATACTAGATATTTTGCTAACAGATGGATATAGTTGATTTCAACAGTTAATATCAAAGTTTAAAACAAAGATTAGATAAAACATTGTTGATCCCTTGGGAAGATTCCTTCATACTTTGTGATGTGTCAGTGCTCAGAATGTGTGTTGGGGATTAATCTCAGCTACTACCACACCAAATTCTTTTTTTAAATTATTATTATTTTATTTCCTTTTATAGATGGCCTCCCTTCTCACCTTATAGCCATCCTCTTCACACCAATATGACTTTAAAAAAAAGGATAGAAAGAAAGGAAAGACGGAAAGCAAGACCACAAAACATAACAAGTACACACAGAAAGCACAAGGCAAACACACCCGACCGCCGCCCGCAAACCTGCAAAGAACATGACAGAACACAATAACAAAACACATATGTATAAAATACTTGAAATATTCATGGCTTTGCATATAATATCTTGTGAACCTTTGTACAGATTTTAATCAAACTTTCTGAAAGCAGTTCCTAGACGGACATCTCCAACTGATTACCATTTGGAGCGAACCCAGTTCAAGATGGCCGCCACACCTATTGAATTTCAGCAACACAAAATGGCTATAAGTCAGTCAGTTTTATAGATACTGTGTTAGAATTTGGTTCTAACAGGAAAACTAACACATAAACTCACACAGACACAAGCTATTACATTATCGCCCGTCATGCAGGGCTTAATTTGTAAACCGAACGATGCCAGTACGCAAATAGTGTGCGGGCCAGCGGCAGGTGGGGGGTGTCTGGTGGTCCTCCCCAAGAACATTTTGAATAAAATAGATGAGATTTCCTGCATTTTGGTGCATTTTGGTGCATTGGGCAGCACGGTGGCACAACTGGTAGAGCTGCTGCCTCTCAGCGAGAAGGTTGCCGGTTCAAATCCCGGTCCGGGGCCTTTCTGGGTGGAGTTTGCATGTTCTCCCCGTGCATGCGTGGGTTTCCTCCGGGTACTCCGGTTTCCTCCCACAGACCAAAAAACATGCTTGTTAGGCTGATTGGTGACTCTAAATTGACCCTAGGTGTGAGTGTGAGAGTGGATGGTTGTTTGGTGTGAGTGAGACAGGTCCCTCTTGTAAATGAGTCCCCGTGACTCAACGAGGCTAGCCTGTATAAATAAAGGTTGAATTGAATGAATGAATGAATGAATTTTAACAGGTTGTTAAACATCCTGCGTTCACCTACATTTATAAACAAACGTCTGTCTATTCTAGTCCGCTGCCTGTGGGCTCCTCACTGCGTACGACTGCCTGGCTAGCTTGACACTTACCCCCACCGCTCTTTTAGGGGTGTAGATTATTTTAAGGGTAGTCGCAAAAATGCTACTTGAAGGGGCAGCTTGAATGCTCATAAGCAGCTGTTGTGTTTAAAATTAGTGTTTACATAATTATTTTCAGTTTACATATCCAATGTAGGTTTTATTTGTTCATAACTTTATTACAGTATTAGTAAACCCGAGAGTTACTGGATCTGAGCAAACAGGTACCAAAACGCACCCTGTCAAAATAAGAGAGTTCCTGGATCCTTTTCCAGCAGGATCTGGCTCAAATTCAGCCCTGCCACCTTGGGCAATTTAAAAAAGCCCCTTTATCATTACATTTGAAGCAAACAGGAAGTTGATCAAATGAAGACACCTGAAAATACCAACATGGTTTCCAGACAAGAATACTGGAAACTCCCACATGCCTTGTTAGGGTCAAACCTATGGATAGCTGCACCTGGCTGCAGTAATAACTCAAGTTCTTCATGACCTGGGCTGTCCTGTCATGCGACAGCTGTGGAGAGGACAGGAGCTGCTCCACGTCCCCCTCTACTGTTCAAAAACCATGCTGTCAACCCCCTTTAGACACACAAACACTGAACTTTACACCTCTGCTGCCCTGTCCTGTACGCTTTGTTCAGACTGATGCAGTCATTTGACATTAGGTCACACACACACACATAAAAAACAAACTGACAAGCTTTTTCTGGAAGCTGACTCACTTCATTTCAACACTACCATAAATGGATAAAAAAAGAGGAGGAGAGGAAGAGAAAAAAGGCGGAGGAGGAAATTAGCAGAATGATGAGGGAACATGTAGAGAAGTCTGCCAGCGACCCGCCCTCAACGACATCATTTCCTTCTTAATATCGTATTGTTTTACAGGACTGTATCACGTGTGCAGATGGCACAGTCCTGATGTTACTGCGCCCATTTATCAAAATCTTTGCACGTGTTTACATTAAGTATTGACTTGTTTAAAACGTGAAGTTGGTAACAAAGACAGTACAATACAATAATGTAAGAATAAATCCAGTACATTATTCATGTTTGTCTGTTAGGGGAGAATGGTACGTTACAAGATCCACTTGCTCCTGCAGCGTCTGCAGGTTTGTGAGAAGACGAGCTTCTGTGAAGAATTTTCACTGGAGGACTTTATTTATTTATTTATTTATTGAAATTCATTCATTTAATTAAAAACAAGTCAACAACAAAAAAAAAACATGCACTCAAAATAAAATGAAAGGCAGCAGATGAAGAATTATCTTATAGTTGCTCCCGGTTGGACTGAAAGGCGCCTTGCATGGCAGTCTGCCGCTACTGGTGTATGAATGCGTGTATGAATGGGTGGATGGTTGGTATTGTAAAGCGCTTTGGGGCTCCTCACAGGGGGCTAGAAAGCGCTATATAAATAAGCTCCATTTACCATTTACCATTTATAATATCTGCCCCTTTTTACCCAAATAAACTCACAACAATAATTTATCAAAGAACAAAAATTAACTACATCACCAAGTTTAAAACTTCATCAACTCAAATAACAACTCATATAAGTTCTTATGCTATTTATCATCCATCCATCCATCCATCCATCCATCTTCTTCCGCTTATCCGGGGTCGGGTCGCGGGGGTAGCAGCCTAAGTAGGGAGGCCCAGACTTCCCTCTCCCCAGCCACTTGGAGCAGCTCCTCCGGGGGAATCCCAAGGCGTTCCCAGGCCAGCCGAGAAACATAGTCCCTCCAGCGTGTCCTGGGTCTTCCTCTGGGTCTCCTCCCGGTGGGACATGCCCGGAACACCTCACCAGGGAGGCGTCCAGGAGGCATCCTAACCAGATGCCCGAGCCACCTCAACTGGCTCCTCTCGATGTGGAGAAGCAGCGGCTCTACTCCGAGTCCCTCCCGGATGACTGAGCTTCTCACCCTATCTCTAAGGGAGAGTCCAGCCACCCTGCGGAGAAAACTCATTTCAGCCGCTTGTATCCGAGATCTTGTTCTTTCGGTCACAACCCAAAGCTCATGACCATAGATGAGGGTGGGAACGTAGATCGATCGGTAAATTGAGAGCTTTGCCTTTTGACTCAGCTCTCTCTTCACCACGACAGACCGGTACAGCGCCCGCTTCACTGCGGACGCTGCACCTATCCGCCTATCGATCTCACGCTCCAGTTTTCCCTCATTCGTGAACAAGATCCCGAGATACTTAAACTCCTCCACTTGGGGCAGGACCTCCTCCCCGACCCGGAGAGGGCATGCTACCCTTTTCCGGCTCAAGACCATGGCCTCGGATTTGGAGGAACTGATCCTCATCCCGGCCGCATCACACTCGGCTGCAAACCGCTCCAGTGAAAGTTGTAAATCACGAACTGATGAAGCCAATAGGACCACATCATCTGCAAAAAACAGAGAAGCGATTCTAAGGTCACCAAAACGGATCCTCTCAACACCTTGGCTGCGCCTAGAAATTCTGTCCATAAAAGTTATGAACAGAATCGGTGACAAAGGGCAACCTTGGCGGAGTCCAACTCTCACCGGAAACGAGCCTGACTTACTGCCGGCAATGCGGACCAAGCTCTGACACCGGTCGTACAGGGACCTAACAGCCCTTATCAAAGGGCCTGGTACCCCATACTCCCGGAGTACCCCCCACAGAACCCCCCGAGGGACGCGGTCGAATGCCTTCTCCAAGTCCACAAAGCACATGTAAACTGGTTGGGCAAACTCCCACGCACCCTCCAGGACCCTGTTGAGGGTGTAGAGCTGGTCCAGTGTTCCACGACCAGCACGAAAACCACACTGCTCCTCCTGAATCCGAGGTTCGACTATCCGACGGACCCTCCTCTCTCGTGGTGGCAACCCTCGAACCCGGTGGTGGACACCGGCAGTGAGGGATGCTGTCAGGCTGAAGAAGGAGTCCTATTGGGCCTTTTTGGCTTGTGGGACCCCGGAAGCAGCTGATAGGTACCGGCAGTCCAAGCGGCATGCGGCTCGGGTGGTTGCTGAGGCAAAAACTCGGGCGTGGGAGGAGTTCGGAGAGGCCATGGAGAATGACTTCCGTACGGCTTCGAGGCGATTCTGGTCCACCATCCGGCGTCTCAGGGGGGGAAAGCGGTGCAATTTATCATATTCTTTTAAAAAAAAATCACTTTTAACAATCTCTTAAATACATACCGAGATCTGGCTGTTTTAACATTTTCTTCTAGACCATTCCACAATCTTATTCCCTGAATTATTGTACACCGCTCCTTCAAACTGGTACGAAAACAAGGTTTCACAAATATTTCTGTCCCTTTAAGAAAATAAGTACTCTCCCTTTATTCCAACTGAGCACTTGATGGAGTCTCTGAGCTCTGCGGAGTCTGATTAGTTGACCTGCAGTCTGAACCCGCTCACCTTCTGCTGCAGCCATGAGAACATGAGTTTTTTGAGAACACAAACGCATCTTTCTAAGACGTTTCCTCTTGTGCTCCCTAATTCTGGTGTAAATGACCTTCCTCTTCTTCCTCACGGTCTCTTTTCCTCTGGTTGATGTTTGTGTTGGGCAGTGTGGTCTGCAGCTTGGCAACTCTTCTCCGGCTGATCATGTGTCAGTCATGTCTTTCTATCAATGCATCTAAAGAGCTAATGAAGTCTGTCCAACTAAAACATCTGCGTAGTTTCTTTAGGCTAAACTTGAGCTCTTTTTCATGACTCTGTTCTCGTATCCTCCGTCCAGTTTACTTCATGAAATTTCTTTTTCAGCTTTTCTTCCATTACATACTGTATAAATGGCTATAATTGAAAAGAGCAAAAATAGTTTAGATTTTGGCTTCAGAAGCCTGTTTTTGATCATTTTGATCCCAGGACAGGTGCGTCCTATTTGTCAAGCATCGTTACATTTAGGACCTAAGTACTGTATTCTTGATCGGGTAAGGCGTAGATATGTGTCTACATCTCTCTGAAAATGCTGATGTTGGGGAAGTCTTACTGCATTCACTGTTTCAAAACATGGTGTTTAGCTCAGGCACTTGTGTCTGGTCTGAACTGTTGTAATGATACAACCCATGTACCGTAATCCTAACAAATTAAACCAAAAGCAACTGGACTTTATTTTTAATCTTCTTGAACACCATTTGCTTCTAATCTGAAGAACTTTCTCAGTTTAACATCAAAGTTCATGCTCAATAATCCAGGTAGAAAATCCAACAAAGTTCAGTCAGGTCATCGGGACGGTTTCTTTTTGGTGGATTTGCTGCTTGTGGGACCGAGTTTGTTGTGGCTCCTCGGACTGATGAAGTCCTTTGGATGAAGGATGAAACATCTCAACAAAAAAAAGAATCCATCCAGATGACCTGACTGAACATTGTTTCTCAGTTTGACTAAAACATTAATCCCATTGAGCCTCCGGGACTCATTTACAAGAGAGACCTGACTTTTTTTTTAACAAAGAATGATAACAACAGTGGACAACAACGACAACAATAGACGGTCATAAACGATACGTACAAATCAAAATTTTTTAACAAGTTAAAATACAATGGCAACCAAAAGGACAAGCAACAGGAAAAGTATCGAAAAAACAACTAGATTATAAGGCAATGAAGAAAACTAAAAACAGGAACATGTCTGCACTGGTTCTTAACAGGAACTTAACAGATGTTTGAAGCCACTAGAGGTCAAGGTTGAGAGCTTCAGATCTTTTTGCAAGAACACTCAGAAGGCTGCCATTTATTTTTGTCATTGTTATGCTCTGGATGGATGAGTCTACAACATAATGCTGAAAATAAGATCCTCGACTGTTTAAACCTGATTTATACATTCAAAAAGCTGTAGAAACCAGTGGAGTTTTTTTTTTTTGCACTTTAAGAATTTTATTTGACCCACGTTAAACTATATGCAATCTAAATTATAAAACAGTTATACGGTAGTCCCCGACTTACGAGCGAGTTCTGTCCCTAGGGGGCGCTCGTATGTCAAAAATTCGTAAGTAGGATCACATAGTAAAAAAAAAAAAATAAAAAAATTTTTTTTTTACTTTTTTTTATTTATTTTTTAATAAATGAATACATGTACAGTACTGGACAGTCACCAAGCACTTAGCCTATCCTAACACAGTTTTTAAAGATGAAGGAATAAGTTGAATTGTCTCCCTTTCACATAAAGGGAGCAAGCTCCCTATGGAGCCTGCAGGGAGGAGGGAGACAATTCAACTGACTCCTTCATCTTTAAAAACTGTGTTAGGATAGGCTAAGTGCTTGGTGACTGTACAGTACTGTACATTTATCTATTTATTAAAAATATACAGTATATACAGTATTTTTATTTTTTATTGTTTTTTATTTATAAATAGATAAATGTACAGTACTGTACAGTCACCAAGCACTTAGCCTATCCTAACACAGTTTTTAAAGATGAAGGAGTCAGTTGAATTGTCTCCCTCCTCCCTGCAGGCTCCATAGGGAGCTTGCTCCCTTTATGTGAAAGGGAGACAATTCAACTTATTCCTTCATCTTTAAAAACTGTGTTAGGATAGGCTAAGTGCTTGGTGACTGTCCAGTACTGTACATGTATTCATTTATAAAAAAAAAAAAAAAAAAAAAAAAAAAAAATTTTTTTTTTTTTTTTTTTTATGAGATGCATGCTCTTAAGTCCGGGACCTCGTAAGTCAGAGCGCTCGTAAGTCGGGGACTACCTGTATACAGTATAATGGTGCATTGTTCACTCTGTAAACCTAGAAAATATCTTCCATTATTTCTGAAATCAAAATCAGATAAAACAACAGCAAAAAATAAAACAAAAAAACAAACAAAGATATATCGAATATAAAATAAACCAAACTCAAACACGTCGAGCACTTTTCAATTAAGTAAAACAGACCAAATGTTTGAAATTTAAACATCTGTATAATAAAACACAGAAACAGATAAATATATAAAAGAATGCTAGAGATTTAACAAACATCTTTGATTAAAACAAAATAAAGAGAACTACATGACCGCAGTGATCCACAAAATCATCACACCGCCAAGCTTAGTCATTCATCTTATCACCACACCCGTCAACCTTTGATCATCTCCTTAATTTGTTTAATCGTTTCTAGGGAGGACTCCTTCAGAGCCAGTCCCAGTAAAATCTGCCTGTTTCCAGCTTCTTGTGAGACAAACATGGCTGGGTTTTTGGCACAGACGTGAGTCAGTGGCTCGTCTTTGCCCAGCAGTACTTTAGTGGAGAACGTTGGGGTGCTGATATCATTAGATTTGGAGTCAGAACCACAAAAATGTAATTACTGAACTGTGTGCAGACGACATCTGTTAAAATTCCATTGACTTCTTTCTGCACTTGTTTTGATTTAATGATAGGATCAGCCATTTTGTTAATCAAAGTCCAAGTCAACTTTATTGTCAGAACTGCAATATGTACAGGACATACACAGGATTGAAATTGCATTTCTCTCTCAGTCCCTCGGTGCAACAGTAACCATTTAAACACTAAACAATTAATAACTAGTCTTCCACTGGTACATTTTCATCTTTAAATCACTTCTTGGTCTGCTGCCCTCATACATCTCCTCCTACATGTCTTTGCGTGAGTGCAGCTACAGTGTGCGCTCTCAGGACATGATTACCTGCAGTGTTCCGTCAGTGAGGACTGAACTTGGAAAAAGGGCCTTCTCCTACTCTGCTCCTGCTTCATGGAATATCTTACAAAAAGATCTGAAGCTCTCGACCTTGACTTCTCTAAATGGTTTTCAGAATCTGTTGGAATCCTGGCAAAAACCAATGCAGATTTGTTCCTGTCTTTGATTTTATACGTCTACCTTATAATGTTTTGCTAGTTTTTTGATACTTTGTTAAAAAAAAGTATTTCTCTCTTTTGTTTTTTTCTCTCTTTTGTTTTCTATTGTTTATTGTTTATTGTTTAAGGAAATTCTACCATTGCTGTTCATCATTCTTTAGTTTTAGCAGGTCGCTTTCGTAAATGAGCCATGAGGCTCAATAAGATTTACCTGACTAAATAAAGGTTGAATGAATGAAAATAAACAAGCATAAAATGAAATAATAAAAGTTTAGTACTGTCCTGAGTTTTTTTCATATTAGTTTTTCATAGTAGTAAAAAGTATAAAAAGTTTCACCAACACCAAAACACCAACATTTAATAAACATAATCATAAAATGAAATAGAGTGTAATACTGTCCTGAGTTTTTTCATAGTAGTTTTTCATAGTAGTATAAAAGTATAAAAAGTTTCACCAACACCAAAACACCAACATTTAATAAACATAATCATAAAATGAAATAGAGTGTAATACTGTCCTGAGTTTTTTCATAGTAGTTTTCCATAGTAGTATAAAAGTATAAAAAGTTTCACCAACACCAAAAATGAAATAGAGTGTAATACTGTCCCGAAGTATAAAGTATAAAAAGTATATCTATAAAATAAATGAAGGTTCTGGCATTTGACATTTGTAAAGAGTGACAAAGCAGCATATGGGGTTAATGTACACAGTATATGTATGAGGTAGTTGATATTGGTATAGAAACAAAGTGGCATTATGCAATAAGGCTAGTAAAAAGAATATATACTGTATATCAGCAGTAGTGTAGATATAAAAAGTCTAGATGTAAACAGTAGTAATAAATGTAAACAGTAGTAATAAATGTAAACAGTAGTAATAATTATTCAGTATATTCTTGTCGTTCGTGAGTTTATAAATTTGTAGACTTTCGGTAACTCACACTGGACAGCTTTGCTAATCTTCCACCACCACGATAGTAACAAGTCGAAACAGACCCCAAATGTTACGTGACTCAGTTTGTTTTATAAACTGATGCACTGACCCACATGAAAACAGGCAATAAGGAGTCAGCTTTACTATTGTCCTGAATGAATGAATGAATGAATGTTGAGAAAATATCTAAAGCTTTTATAGTATAAAACTTTATTCACCTCTCACTGACACATTTTGTTTTTGTTTATTTATATTTCCTCCCTCTCTTGAATATAACATTAATAAATAAATAATTACACTAACTTGTGTTTTTCACACGGTAACCTTGATGTTCTTCTCCTGCCTGTTCTTTAGGCCTTAGATGGGAGGATCTATGAACACGTGAAGGACTACCTGGTGGCGTTGTGTCGCACTGAACTGGAGGCCTCCCAGGCTACTCACAACACCTACCAGTTCCTTTTAGAAAAATCCACCCGGGTGAGTTGAATGTAGTCAGGCACCATCTGGGCTCACTTTGTAAATGTGGACATGTAGATGCACAACATGTAGTTTTTACTATGATAAACTAGTTAAACAAGCTGGTATTTGATTGGTTACTGAAGTAAAGCATTCATTGTAATTACTGTATTTTCCACCATACAAATTGCACCGCCCTTTAAGTCACATCAGTCCAAATATGTCAATAAATTGAAAAAAAAATAAAAATAGGTTGCTTTGCCATATAAGTCACAGCTATTATGCATCACCACTGATGCCCGGAAACGTGGGCCGGTGTTGTGCCAAAAATCGATTGGCTGCCAAATGGCGGCCGTGGGAGCGTGCGTGGGAGGACTTTAACAATAATTTAACAAGATTATCACCTAAAAACAATTTTTTTAGCTTGAAATTATAGTAAAGGTGTGTCTCAGTGTAATTTTTCCTTAATAAATGCACTTTGACTGTGAAATCAGCTGCATTTCAAAAGCCGATATTAGGAAGCAGGAACGCGCAGAGGGATGACTCGCTATGCATTTCTTTGAGATTTAACAAGATAACCACCTAAAAACAATTATTTGTTTGCTCGACTTTATAGTAAAGGTGTGTCTCGGTTGAACTTTTACTTAATAAATGCACTTTAATGGTCAAATTAGTTGCATTTTGCCAGGACTGTTGTTCCAGGCATGATCCCGGAGCTGCATGAAGGTGGCATGTTATGGCAAGCCGACTGTGTCATTAATAGCCACTTTTACCTATTATGTGACACAACAGCATGCCATACTACTTGGGTGCCATCTAGCGGTTTAAAATGATAGTGTTTAATATTTTCAGTCAGAATGAATTAAATCGGTCATATCTCAGCCAAAAATTGAGGACATGTAAATTAGGCAAAAAGGTGCAACTTGTAGGCCGGAAAATATGGTATGTAATGAATACGGTAACTAACATTTTGGGTTTGGCATGGATATTTTGGCAGAGAATCAGGTTTTTATTTCATGAAATATGAAAAAGAACAATTATCACAGAGATACAGTTAATTTTATTTAATTTCATCTTATTTTGTTTGTATTTTATACTATATATTCTAGTAAATAGCCTATTTTACTGTATTTTTGTGTTTTTATTTGTCCTCACAGTGCTAACTCTCTATCTCCAGTTAAATTTTAAGCCAAAGCAATGAATCTGCAAAAAGTCAAAAACTTCACATTTATATTATTGTGGTTAATATAGTTTACTAATTAGTTCAATAACATCAATGTTTGTTTTTTGTAAACATTTTCTCCTATGTGTGCTGCAGTCCAAACTTTCAAGTTTTTCCACCTCCACATGGACTCCAATAATCTTCTAATCCAAACTAAGGCCTGTGTCGTTAGTAAAAACTCACCTCGTGTGATCTTAACATTTGTCAGCTAGAACGTTTGTTTCTTTTTAGCAGGCAACAGCATCAGAGGTCAGATTTACTGAATGCAAGGCTCATCGTGTCTTTCTGGTTGTCTCTTAGATAATCCAGGAGTTCAACCAGCAGCTGTTCATGCAGGAGAACCCTGTGTTTCACAAAGCACACGACTTCCAGTTCCAGTCCAGTGAATACGACGTGGTAAGAAAGCTGCATTCATAGCTGCACCTATGTATGAACGTCTTTGAATTGTTTGGGTATAAACCACCTCCCACCAGGGCAGTAACTCGTTCTTTGTCCTTCTGAATCACACTCTCATGCAGCCTCTTGTGTAGGCCCTGGTTACTCCCACTGTTGCTTTTATATGTGTGGGTAAACATTTGTTAAAGTGCTGGAACTAAATGAATTTCCTTTTTCTCGTATGATTTTAGAGACACACGTTGTGTTGTGTTTGAGAGGCTGTTGAAGCTCACCCTCACTTTGGAGAGGATTGTGGGTCTGTACTTTAGCTGTCTGGTCAAATACTCGGTGACAGAAGATGAATAAAATATTTTTGGATCGCTGCAGCAAAACCACGTGCGTCCACTGAGACCTTAATGATCTAGTCCAGGGGTCTGCAACCTTTATGATCAAAAGAGTCATTTTTACACTTTCATGCACTAAAATCAATGTGTCCAGAGCCGCAACAACCTGCTACAACTGTCATCAACTGGTGGCCCATGGGCCACTTTAAGTTTGTTGGAGGAGACTTTTGTGGCCAGTAGGGGTGACCTTATAAAGCAAAAAATATATGATAATTTTTTTATATTTATTGATACTATTACAATTTAAGACCAACGAAAAGACCAGATACTTGTAAAGAGGTGGGGAACGTTGTTAAATTAAAAAACAAAACAAATTACAAGCTATGCAGACCTATGTATTTTTTTAATTGTGGAAAAAAAATAATTAAGCATAGAAATAAAACAAAAAAGTTAAAGTGAGTAATTGCCAAAGAAATTACATGTAAACATCTAAAACTAGTACTTTTTTGTTGTTTGTATAACAACCAATAAACTTGTTTTATGTTAGTTTTAGTCAAAGCTCGAAAGAGCCGTTGTGGAGGAACCAAAGAGTGGCTCTAGAGCCGCAGGTTACAGACCCCTGATCTAGTCTTTAGATTTTTTAATGTTCAACTACGCTTATCTAGAAATAAATCTTGAACTCATGTGGTTGCACATGTGTCAGATTGTTTCCTAACGGCTGTGCAGCGGTTGACATGATGCCGTCTCACTCCTCTGGGGGCTCGTTAAGTGTTTCTCTCAGCGGACAGAGCTAGTTCTCCCTCTGAAGCCGGGCACTCATCCTCTCCTGTTCGAGTCAGACTGTGTTTTCTTCTCTGTGCAGCCTTCTTGCTGTCCTCTTCAGTTTCTTCTCTCTTCTGCCACTCCAACAGTTTTCTCTGCAGCGATGTTGTGTTCTTGCTGTGTTTCTCCCTGTTCACCTCTGATACTTGCTAACGCTTTCCCTTCAACTTTGTCTCCCACTAACCCCTTCTTGTGTTGGCACGCCTGTGTGCTTGCACTGCTGTCTGTTTGTGTGTGTGTTTGTGTGTGTGTGGCAGACTCTGAGCTCGGTGCAGCAGTTGGTGGACATTGAGCCGTCGCCCGTCAGTGCCATGAGAATGACCCTGGCAGAGGTAGTCTTTAACTGTTGTTAGCGTTAACATCTTCATTCCTGCGATGAACCACCTGCTCCACCCACATCCTGGCATCTGTTTGGCATGTTAAAGCTTAAAGTTGTTAGCTATGCACCAAAACAAGCAAACTTCATCCCTGACTGCACTGCTCTAGATAACTTTTTTTAATTGATTTTTTTTCTTTTTCAAAATAAAAGTCTTTGTCCAGACCAGAAGCAAATATTCTAATAAAAACAGTTAATAATAATAATAATGAATTCAATTTGTAATGCACTTTTCATTAATAAAAATCTCAAAGTGCTAACAGTAACAGCCATAGCATTGGTGTAGTTTCTAGAGCATGCACAACTAACGCGAATTAAGCAACAAATACAACAGGAACGTTGCGCTGCGTCAATAAATACACATCTTTTAATGTTACTGAAACGTACAGGACATAACCTGAGGTGCTCTGAAGCAACGAGTCAGTTTAAAGTCCCAGTCGAACAGATTTTATCTTTCAAACTAGAAAAAATATATCTATTAAGCAATGGATTGGAAAGCAAAATGTGTTTTACCATCCATCCATCCATCCATCCATCCATCCATTATCTTTAATTTATTTTCCATTTTGGGTCACGGGGGTCACTGTTGCCCATGTCCAGCAATCACTGTGCAGAGGTGGGAGACACCCTGGACAGGTCTCATGTCCATCACAGGGACACGTAGAGACAAACGAGACAAACAAACAAGAACAACTAATCTCATTAGACTAGTGAAAGGTAAAAAAAACAAGTAAACCAATGAGTGTAGTACATGTAGTCAAAAAATTACAAACTAACTGCAGCAAATGAATGAGAAAATAGAAGAGGAAACAAAAAACTGTACTAGACACACATACATAAACACACACTTCACTCATTTGAAAATGATCTGACATCCTGTATTATTAATGTAGGAGAGCAAAAGTTTAGCTTGATCCAGCCTTACTCAGCCTGATTATTATTATTATTTTTTTTTTTTCAGTTTAAGAAAATAAAAGATCTCTTTATTCTAGCTAGAGCTGCAGATTTACATTTTAACTGTATTAGCCACCTGGCCCACAATGTTATGAATGCTATGAGGTTGAAACTGGGTTTTAAAAAACTCTCTTCACAAACATTTTGTAACATATTTTAATTTTTTTAACATGTAAATGTATATATTTTTTCCTATTTGTTGTGAGGTGCAAATGCAACAAAAAATATTTGTTTTGCTAAATACATGTACTGTATCTGTGTTCGACACGGCCTTCAAGTACTGTAGTCCCTCATTTATCACGGGGGGATCCGTACCCTGAAGTCCCACGATAAGTGAGAAACTGCCAAGTAGGAATAATAGTACAAGTAGTAAGTAGTACTGATAGTTTATTTTAGTATTTACACACACACTCACACACACATATATTTATAAAGGTGTTTTAAACCCATCCCACACTCAATATTCTAAACAGTGTTTCTAATCTCTAAAGTTTAGAGTTTAGAAAATTTCTGCTATCTGCCTCTGGCTGCACTCTAAGCCACGCCCACTTCTCCGCTCTGCACGGTGATCAGGTGATCATCTGCAGGAGGAAGTTATCCCACAGATGTGGGTTGCACACAGGTGATAAATGATTTTAAAATAATTTTGAATAAAAATTCCATGACGGTCGTGCAGTTCATCAATCAGCCAGTTGTGTGTCATCCATCCATCCATTTTCGTCCGCTTATCCGGGGTCGGGTCGCGGGGGTAGCAGCCTAAGTAGGGAGGCCCAGACTTCCCTCTCCCCAGCCACTTGGAGCAGCTCCTCTGGGGGAATCCCAAGGCGTTCCCAGGCCAGCCGAGAAACATAGTCCCTCCAGCGTGTCCTGGGTCTTCCTCTGGGTCTCCTCCCGGTGGGACATGCCCGGAACACCTCACCAGGGAGGCGTCCAGGAGGCATCCTAACCAGATGCCCGAGCCACCTCAACTGGCTCCTCTCGATGTGGAGAAGCAGCGGCTCTACTCCGAGTCCCTCCCGGATGACTGAGCTTCTCACCCTATCTCTAAGGGAGAGTCCAGCCACCCTGCGGAGAAAACTCATTTCAGCCGCTTGTATCCGAGATCTTGTTCTTTCGGTCATAACCCAAAGCTCATGACCATAGATGAGGGTGGGAACGTAGATCGATCGGTAAATTGAGAGCTTTGCCTTTTGACTCAGCTCTCTCTTCACCACGACAGACCGGTACAGCGCCCGCTTCACTGCGGATGCTGCACCTATCCGCCTATCGATCTCACGCTCCAGTTTTCCCTCATTCGTGAACAAGATCCCGAGATACTTAAACTCCTCCACTTGGGGCAGGACCTCCTCCCCGACCCGGAGAGGGCATGCTACCCTTTTCCGGCTCAAGACCATGGCCTCGGATTTGGAGGAACTGATCCTCATCCCGGCCGCATCACACTCGGCTGCAAACCGCTCCAGCGAAAGCTGTAGATCACGAACTGATGAAGCCAGTAGGACCACATCATCTGCAAAAAACAGAGAAGCGATTCTAAGGTCACCAAAACGGATCCTCTCAACACCTTGGCTGCGCCTAGAAATTCTGTCCATAAAAGTTATGAACAGAATCGGTGACAAAGGGCAACCTTGGCGGAGTCCAACTCTCACTGGAAACGAGCCTGACTTACTGCCGGCAATGCGGACCAAGCTCTGACACCGGTCGTACAGGGACCTAACAGCCCATATCAATGGGCCTGGTACCCCATACTCCCGGAGTACCCCCCACAGAACCCCCCGAGGGACGCGGTCGAATGCCTTCTCCAAGTCCACAAAGCACATGTAAACTGGTTGGGCAAACTCCCACGCACCCTCCAGGACCCTGTTGAGGGTGTAGAGCTGGTCCAGTGTTCCACGACCAGGACGAAAACCACACTGCTCCTCCTGAATCCGAGGTTCGACTATCCGACGGACCCTCCTCTCCAGAACCCCTGAATAGACCTTACCAGGGAGGCTTAAGAGTGTGATCCCTCTATAGTTGGAACACACCCTACGGTCCCCCTTTTTGAATAGAGGAACCACCACCCCAGTCTGCCAATCCAAGGGAACTGCCCCCGATGTCCACACGATATTGCAGAGTCGCGTAAGCCAACACAACCCTACAACATCCAGTTGTGTGTCATGTCCAGTCTTATTTTGAAAGAAAAGAAAAAAAACACAGTTAGAGCGAGTCGGTGAAAAACGAGCCACGAAGTAGCGAGGGTCTACTGTATTTCAGCTAATACCAATGCTTTTTCCTGCACTATTTTAGTGTCTGCAAAGCAAACTAATCATTTTGCAACACTATGATTCAAATTAAATAGTTTGATACAGTAGATGGCCATTAGTTTTAAAAACTGTTGAAAAACCCTTCCCTGTTCATAAAATTACTACCGGTACTTGATAAGTTCTAGTCTGCACCACTGAACTCACTAACTGTGATTATGACTTTTGGGCCAAATATTTCCTGAAACCAGCCTCAAAGTGTATGGACTTCATTCTTTGCACTGCCAATAAAAGATGCTGTGTGAATGCAGAATAAAACCGTACAGTTCAGCTGTCCTGGATGGAAACTAGGGCTGAACAATTAATTGCATTTGCAATAATATCGCAATATGATAAAATGAGATTTTCCAATCGCGAAGGCTGCAATTTGACTGGTCACGTGACACAAATCTTTATCAACACTTACAAAAAAAAATCCACAAAGACATTTACGATGGTTGCATGGCTAGAATGACAACAACCAGTGCTTCAACTTCAAGTAAGCAAAGTATCAGCCGACAAGGATCACTGACCAAACTGTTTGAACTTCAAACAGTAATTTTTTTTACATCTAATTTTTTATATGTATTTATTAACTGTCATGTGAAGTTCAGACAGTAGTTAGGACGTTCACTTACTATTATGTTTATGAAACAAGAAAAAATAGAAATGGTGAAAAGAAAAGGCATAGATTTGTTTGCTTTATTGTAATCTCTGCTTTAAATAAATCTGACATTGTTTATTATAAAACAGATTGATTTATTGCTTCTGTTTGTTGAAAAATACTTGAGAAGATATTTTTTTAAAAATCGCATTTTAAATCGCAATTGCAATTTATAGAAAAAAAAATTGCAATTAGATTATTTTCCAAAATCGTTCAGCCCTAATGGAAACCTCTTAAACCTAAAGTGGAGTGACTTCCAGAACGTCTTAACTTCAGCTCACACTAATAACAGTAGTACAGTATGTCTGACATTAGAGCTCAGAATCACTTGGAACAACAGGCGAAGCAGAAGTTCATATATAGCCACTTTCTACTTGTCGTTTTGTCTAACTAGATAAAAATATTTCTGCTTGTACTCCAAATATTATTTCTTTTTAAAGTGACCAGTCAGTTTGTGGCTTTACAGAGGGTGCTGCTGATCTTATCATGTTGTGCTCAGGACATTACCACTAGTGTGTGCAATGAATTTCCCTCTTTTGTTTAAATATAGTGCATGTTATTGAAGAAAGTTTAGTCATCAGAATGTTTGTGCATTTGTCACATTATTGTGAGTTTGAATGTTGGATGTTGCAGAATAATCCCACCAGCATGGCTGCAGTTGTTGCCATTTATGACATCATCATCACTGCTTTTTCAAAAACAGGAGAAAATAAAACAGAACATTCTCAACTGGAAGTTTACAATCTGTCTTCAGCGTTTGCATTCATGCAACACTACAGTTAGTAGAAATACTTTTTATTTAATATGAAATAATCTTTAAATTGCTACTTTGAATTTTCCCAACAATCTTGGTAAATCTATAATTATAATAAATGCTATGTGTTGTTATCACGGTATGTTCTCGTACAATGCCAAAATAATTTCTCTGCATTTAACCCATCACACCTGGGATACACACAGATGGAGCAGTGGGCAGCTTTGTGAGCACCCAGGGAGCAATTAGGGATTGGGTGTCTTGATCAGAGATACCACGACATGTAGGAATAGCTGGGGATTGAACCTGGGACTTTCTGGTCCCAGGTGGGCTGCCCTGCTCCATCTCAGCCCCCCAATCCTACAATTCTTTGCTGTAACCATATGAACTGTGAGGTATACAGTACTTAAAATCAAACACATGGTCTCCATGTATGGTCATTTGTGCTCTGCGTTGTTTTGCAAGAATGCATCCTGAAATTCTTTGTTAGCTGATTATTTACGTGAGAATCACTTCCTGTCCCTGAACTCCTGTCGTGCATGCTCTGAGAATAACACGGTCTGAACACCAGATGATAAACATGCCTGAGTTCTGCTGCAGGTCTGAGGAAAGGTCAGTCAGCCAAACCTTTACTGTCAATGGAAAACATCGTTTCCTGTGTTTAGTTGTTCTCACTTACTTTTGACAAGATTCCACAGAAACCGTTTGTTTTTAATGGAAATCATCATTTAGAGATTTTTTATGATTTTAAAAATCAGCACGTACCACTCACACCGCCGTACAATCCCTGTTTTTAACCTGTGTTCATGTTTGTTGATCAGCGTGGCCTCAGATGAACACATTATTACCACGCAGAGCTGAACCTTTATTATGAAGACTGCGGTGTTTGTAAAAGTACAGCCTGGTCCACCGTTTCAGTCCACAGTGTGTACTGTCACTTTCATCTGGCAGGCTGACAGCTATAAAGTAACGTCTTCTTTTACCTTTGTTAAAAGTTAATTTATACAAGTCTTTAGAACTATAAATGTGACAAAGTCATATACGGTAGTCTTCGGTTCAGTACCACTGTTTTAATCTCAAGTTGTGCTTCGCTCCGTTAACTCTCCGTGATCCTCCTGCGCCTGAATGTAATTAAGCTGTGAATCTCCGGTGTGATGCGTTTAGTTTCACACCCATACTTATCCAGAGCCAGGCCCTGGTGTTACTGAATCAGCACGTAATTAAAAGGTATGATTTGCCTGAAAAGGTGCAGTTAAAATATTATGCGCTTCAGTCCATCACGTGTATTACCAGATTATGGTAGCCACGGGTTCTCAGGTGACAAATGTAAATGGTAAATGGACTGTACTTTATAAAGTACCTTTCTATCTAATCAAGATACTCAAAGTACTTTACAACCCAGCCTGTGCCTCATTTAC
>JBBPBX010017311.1:23226-38986 GCA_038048925.1 Garcialebias charrua | reverse complement strand
AGAACCACTCGCTCCCGAACCGGAGCTCGAGAACGCAGACTTGGAATGCAACTGTCAGGTCGGGGCAAGAAATGGTTTGGATACGTCGGTCCCGGTCGGGGACTCGACGCCCGAAGTATCTGACCAAGACGCCAAGTACGGTTACGAGGGGAAAGTGTGAATTCCTCCCAGAACCTGGCATAAGTACTGCCGGAGTCGGACGTGTCGGTCCCTGCTCTGTTCGACTTGTGCCACAGGGCCGCGGATGCACTGCAAGTCGCGTGGCCAGACCCCACGCCTTGCCAACAGGTTACGAGGCTGGCGGGAAATTATCTCTACGCAAAACAGTAGCCGACGACGAGGCAGAGAATGCCCATCTTTCTGGATTTCCTAATGGAGCTCACACGCACCTGGGCCGAACCCGGAGCTCCCATGACGCTGCCGCTCTCTCGGTTCCTGGATGTCGCCGGGATGGAGACAGCAGGACTCGCCAGCGCCCCGCAGATAGAGGAGGCCTTGGCAGCTCATCTGTCTCCCGCTACAGCGGGTGCGAAGCCAGCACTGCCCAGCAAGGCCTGAGGCGCTTCAGAGAAACAGCTCGACAAGTGCTACCGGGCTAAGGGCTCCGCGGCTCGTGCAATGAACGCTTCGACCATGATACAAGCGTACCTAGCAGAAAAGCTACAGGAGTTCCAGGTAACAACAAACGAACAGGCTGCAGCAGAGGCCCTGGAGGAGGCCCGCAGGTCCTCTGACTTCGTGCTCTGCATGATGGGGACAAAAGCCATTGCACAGGGTAGGGCAATGGCGGAAATGGTTGTCGCTCAGCGCCACCTGTGGATGACTTTAACGGACCTCCTGGAAGGCCAGAGGTCCCTTTTTCTTCAACACCCGATTGAGCCGACAGGTCTCTTCGGGGGAGCCCTGGAGCGCATCCAGGTCAGGCTGGAGCAAAGGCGTAAACAGGTGGAAGCCCTCCGTGAGGGGCTGCCAAGGAAAAGTTTTGCCCCCCCCCCGGGGAGGCCATACGTCGCCTTCCGCAGAAGAGACCTGCTGGCGATGTAGAACCTTTTCAACGCCAGGCGGCTCGGCCTAGGACCTCTTCGATGAACCCAGGTGGGAAACAGATTCGGGCCTGATGAAGCAGGACGAATCCATAATTTTACAGGTTTGCCCGCCCATGTGGTATGGGAACCGAACTCTCTGAGCCCAGACTTCGTTAGTAACACGTCACAAGGAGCTGGTGATATGTGTGTGCACTCTAAAAATGACTCATCTACTGTTTGTGTAATAAAAACAAGCACTGTTTCATCCATACACAAAATTAAAAGTACCAAAGCACAATCTGCCCTGGTTCTTGACTCGAGCACCATTTTTATGAAACACAGTTTATTAGGTCAGACTATTGTGGTGCACCTGAAAATGTCACCACAATATTTGGTTTTCTTATGAATGTAAAGTATTTCCATGTGCAACTGATCCGATGTTCAAATATATGTTATATTTGGTTTGCGGTTCGGCAAGTTAATATGCCTGCATTTTTATAGTGTTTTTCTGAGGAGCGGTGATGACGAAGCGGAACCTTTGTTTTGTGGGGGTGCGTTGCTTCCAGGTTGGTTTTGGGGACGGACAGCTTCACATGCTTTCTGGATCTAAACGGCGAAACAATGGTCGTCATCTTTGACTCCTAATTTTATTATTCTTCAGATGGTGTGTCATCACTGTTGCAGCAGTCCTGACACTCGGGACCTGTAACACTATGAACCGCAGTAGGACGCATGAGTGCTGCCTGAAACGATCAGACCTCATAAAGTCCTCTGTTAGGCAGACCAGCTTGCTCGGGAGCACGCGAGAGGGGTCAAAGGCCACCCCTCCCACACACACACAAAATAAACTACAGATAAACATACCTTCCAGGCTCGCGGCGCAAATGCTGGCCTGGAGGGCGTGTCTGCCAAACAAATGGATCATGTCGACGGTACATCATGGGCTCAGGCTGCAGTTCCTCAAAGGACGCCCCCCTTCACGGGGGTGATGCAGTCGAACATTAACCCAGCACGCGCACACGTGCTGAGGGAGGAAGTATCAACAATGCTACAGAAAGGAGTAATAATTTTTGTTCCGAAACACAAACTCTGCTCCGGTCACTACAGCAAGTACTTCCTGGTGTCCAAAAGAGATCAGTCTCTGAGGCCGATCCTCGATCTCAGGACGCTGAACAAGAGAATAAGAACGTTTAAGTTCAAGATGCTCACACTGAGACAGGTCCTCCAGTCTGTGAGACCGGGAGACTACGCATGTACAGTGGATTTAAAGGACGCCTATTTCCGCGTGGGCATGTGGAGGAGTCACAGAAAATACCTCCGCTTTGCATTTGAAGGAAAAGCATATGAATTCAAAGCTTTACCCTTCGGTTTAAAGACTGCTCCTCATACATTTACAAAATGTCTGGACACAACGCTGGCCCCCCTCAGGAATCAAGGGGTCAGAATTATGAATTACCTGGATGACCTCCTGATTCTGGCCGGTAGCAGAAAGCAGGCTCAATCGCACTCCCAGAGGGTGATCTCTCACCTGGAGGCTCTTGGTTTTGTCATAAACCTTCAGAAGAGCGACCTGACTCCATCACGGGTTACCGTATTTCTGGGAGTATAGGTCGACACCATCCGGTACAGAGCATGGCTCTCGGAGGAACACATTTCCTCAATTCTCCATTGCTTGGCAAAGTTTAATCTGAATCAGCGGATCCCCCTGAAAACATGCCAACGCCTTTTAGGCCTCTTGGCGGCGGCCATACCCTGTGTACCACATGCATTATTGAAAATGCGGGCCTTACAAATATGGCTAAACCAACAAACACAACCTGCCCCGTTTAGGCGAGCAAGAAAAGTTTGGATAAGCTCAGAGTGCCTGAGGGCCTTAGAACCATGGAGAGACTTGTCTGTGTTCACGGAGGGAGTCCCCTTGGGACGGATGTCATCCCGTGTGGTCATCACAACAGATGCCTCGAAAACAGGATGGGGGACAGTCTGCAGAAACCAGAATACCCAATACTCTCTCATGTTCACATCCTTGATAGAGAGGAACAATGGTTTGAGAGAGGAGTAAAGGAGGCCATCTCTGTGAAAAGAAACCGTCCATCATTAAACAGAGGTGGAGGCCTCCGGGTTCAACTGTCCCCCACTTACAATGCTGTTATTGCTAGTATCACTCAGCCCTCTGTGAATAGCAAACAACCATCAGGGTGTTAACGATCCATCGTCAGGCTGATGGTCCTCCTTGATCATGTGAGCAGCTGGTTTCGGCTGTCATCAGCCAACTGGTTGATCCACTGTGGGAGGGTGCTATTTATAAGACTGAGCTGAACACAGCTTCTCAGACTGAGGAAGTCTTTCGGACGAAAGACGAAACGTTTCTACAGTTTTTTTTTTTTTGCTTTGTTTCGTTTTGTTTTTTGAATGTCCAGAGGACCAGACTTAGCTTTTTTGGAGTTTTTCTAATAGTTTTTGTGAGAACAGCCTTTAGTTGTATAATCAGTGTACCAGTCAAAACTAGGCCTAAATGAGACACAAAGGGATGCAAACCCAGCCATGTAGCTCAATGATCAATGGCTTGTTGAAGGAATTAAAAAGAGACGGTTTGCTTCATTAGCACATGTTCCAAATCTCTAACTCTTGCTGTGTTTAGAGAATATGGCCAAAGGGCACAGTTCCAGCAGAGAAAGAGTAAAAGACAACAGAAGAAGAAGAATGGATCAAATCATTAAAAGATTTAAAGTGAATTTTACCAACTCTTGCAACAATCAGTGTAAACCACAAAACTCAAATGGATTTAGTTCATCTCATGTTGTTATACGAGCACCGTTTTCAAAGGAGTGTTTCAGCTCCAACACCTCCTTCCTTTTTCCTCAAACAAGCACACTTTCTAAAACTAAGTTTAACACTGATCCCTGTAAACCCTTAAATCATACAAGTGGGCCACAAAAATGTACAGCAGCACATGTCATATTCTCCTAAGAGGCTGGCCATTAGTAGACAAAAACCGGACGGGGTTTAACTTGTCAGACAGCTTCAAAGAAGACTGTGTGGGCCTCTCGGAAACCTCGGCAGCTGATGGAGAATTATTGATTGTGTGTTCAGATATCTTGAGGCACTGGTGTGTAACACTGGGGTTTAAATTCTGCCCTAATGCTCAGCCCATGCATAATTTATGGCATTCCCATCAAAGGTAGAAGCAATGCAAACTAAAGAGGTCTCAAGAAGCTTTTTGTTGAAAGTTTTCACACATCAACAAGCTTAAAGCACAGTATGATTTTACAGCAATAAGTCAGAATCCATGAGAGGGGAAATAAATAAAAATTTACCAACTGTGTCAAGTACTTGAGTATTGGCAGAGGCTTTTTATGTAGCTGGGAATATACACTGTGGTTTATCTTTTATATATGATTTACTGTGAGTATTAACATCATATAGGCTATAACATTAAATACGCATTTTAAATGTGTGCCTTTGTCTTTAATTTCTCATACACGTATAATGAGTTTTGCAACGACAGAAACACAGATCTAGTGTTATTGGTAGTACAATTTTTATGGTCCTTTGCTTCCAGCCGTGCACGTAAAACCAACCAGCATTGCTTGAATAATGAAGGGAACATTCAGATATTGATCTGTCTGTCCGTATTGACCCATGCTGCCCCCAGCTATGCCTTTCCGCATGGTAAGGACATTTATTTAGATAAAGACCCGCATTTACTTGTAATTATGGAACAGCAATGAAAAATGAGCTTTATTTAAAGGAATGTAAGAATCAGAAAACTTTCAGGGCTGTCAATGTCTTTAATTGCAGAAGCAGGCAGCAAATAGTTATGTGTAGATGTTGGCTTCGTAGACCGTCAGCAAAACAGACATTTTGAGCAACTCAGGTGAACTTTGTTGTACAGTTTTTATGTTTTAAGCAATAAGAATTAATAATTAATTTAATAATAATAATTGTCTAATCTTGTCATCTGCGTATGTTTCCCATACACAGACGAAATTCGTCTCTGCATTTAACCCAACCACCTACCAGGTGGTGCAGTGAGCAGCCATAGAAGGCGCTCGGGGAGCTGGAGAAATAGGTGTGCACTCATAGACACCCCAAGATGTGTAGTGGCCGGGACGCGAACCCACGTCCTTCGGGTCCCAAGTCAAACGCCCTAACCACTACACCATTAAGTCATAATTATATCATTATTTGAAGCTGTGGGAAGATGTTCTTAAAACTGAGAAGTTGTAAAGAGACTGTTGAGGGTGGATATTATTTTCAGACTGCTAGCAAAAAGTCAGAGACAGTCAGTCATCCAGAACATGCCAATCCTGAGTTGAATGAAAGGTAGATTTTCTTAATCACAAAATATTTTTAAGTTTAACAAAGTTCAGTCAGGTCATCTGAATGGTTTCTTTCTTTTTGTTATTGTTGTTGAGATGTTTCGTCCTTCATCCAAAGGACTTCATCAGTCTGAGAAGCCACAACAAACCACAAGCAGCACACCCGCATAGTGGACGTGTGGGACTCAGTTTGTTGTGGCTCCTTAGACTGATGAAGTCCTTTAGATAAAAGATGAAATGTCTCAACAAAAAAATTAAAAAATAAACCATCCAGATGACCTGAATGATTTATTTATTTTTTAACCTAGATTATTGAGCATGAACTTACCGGTAGATATTTTTTAAGTTTAGATTATTTCCACTTATATGCACATCTCAAGGTGTATATCTGTGTGAAGGACACTCTTCTGAATAATACAAAATGCACATTTTGTATTGTTTAAAAGAGTAGTAGAGAAAACCATATTCAAAAATCAGGAAAAGTTAACATAAACTAAAAAATTTGTCCATAGGATATTATCTCACAGGGAATGTTGGATAATAGTTGGCAGCTTGTAAGAAAATTGTAAGAAAACGGGGAAATTTAAGTTGTAGTCCCACTAAAATTTGGTTGTTTGCAACCAAGCAAGCACATTTCATAAAATCAGTTGATAAAAAATGTGGCCTATTTTTGTGGATTGTAAATATGTATTAATGGTTTTGCTGCTCATTTCTGCCTATATGATACCTGCTTTGGTTGGCAACATATTTTTAATAATAATTATTTTTCAACTTTGACATTTGGAGCTGTATGTTTTCTGTCATAAAAAAGCTTGTGCACAAATGTCATCAAATGGCTGTGACACTTTATCACTTAAACAAAACTTTAGATTTTAAGGGTTAGATATGCCCACAACAACTTTATACAAGACGTTTTTTGAGCATATTCAAAATTTAGCTGCAAACATTTAGAGCCATTTTTCAGACTCCACTGTAAATGTTTTGTTTTTAACTCTTTTTTTTTTTTGGACATTGTAAATGTAGTTCACCAACAGGTCACCAACAGTCACAGCCCAGTGAAATACAGTACTGGCTTTAGTTTCCAACAACTGTTTAACACCTATAGTGGTTTGGAACCAAAGAAAACTGGACTTTTTTCTGTTCTTGAATATGGTTATCCATCTACCATTCAGGCTCTGCTTTTCTCCCCCCAGCTGTTTCACAACCATTCAAACTTTAACACATGACTTCAACATGTTGGTCTCTGGTTAAAAGTGACAGAGACTCAAATAATCTGGATCAGTTTTTGTGTGACTTCAGTGACCCTCTATAATTGTTCCACAACATCTTGTAATACTTGTACCCCAACCTGTAATCAGAATCAAAGAAGATTTTCAAATGAGAGGTAAAATATCTTCAAGAAATTACCGTATTTTCAGGCGTATAAGTCGCAGTGGTTTAAAAAACATAATGACGAGGAAAAATAAAAACATACAGATGTCTCTTTGGCATACATCACATTTATTATGCATCACGCTGACCCATCACGTTTATTTAATGGTCAAAACAGCTTAATTTTGCTAGGGTGGAGTGTTGCCATCCATTCAACCATCCATCCATCTATCCATCCATTCATCATGGCTGGAGCCGCTAGCACTCCAGCATTCCTCCACCTGCATCAGCTGAGTGAAGGGAGTGTGCACGGGAGGACTCACAGTTGCAGTTATTCAAAATTTTACAAGATTAACACTTAAAACAATTATTTGTTTGCTCGACATTATAGCAAAAGCGTGTCTAACTTTTCTTTAAAAAAATGCATTTAATGGTCAAAACAGCTTCATTTTGCCTGGGCGGTGTCATTCATCCATCCATACATCCATCCATCATGGCTGAAGCCGCTAGCTCCAGTGTTCCTCCGTCTGCAACAGCTGAGTGAAGCGAGCACGCACGGGAGAGCACTCACTGTTGCAATTCTTCGAAATTTAAAGTGTCATTCAAAAATTACGTTGTGAATATGGCATTAAAATGGAGTACTGTCCAAAATAACACTACCCGTATTTTCTGGAATATAGGTCGCACCTGAATATAGGTCGCATTGTCCAATTATTGCCAAATAATTGGAAAAATGAAAATCCATATATAGGTCGCACCTGAATATAGGTCGCACCTACGTCAAAATGTGGACCGTGTTTAGCTCTGCTGCAAATGTCTGCCACAGGAGCGCACAGCAAGGCTTTTAAGAAGATTAACACTTAAAAACAATTATTTGTTTGATAAAAATTATAGCAAATATGTGTCTGAGCTGAACTTTTCTTTAATAAATGAATAATTTTAGCAGGATAAACACCTAAAATATATTTGTTAGCTGACATTATTGTAAGAGTGTGTCTCAGTTTAATTTTTGTTAATAAATGATTACAAATCAGCTTATTTTATAAAAAGCCATAAATAGGTCGCACCTGAATATAGGTCGCAGGGCATGCAAAAATGATAAAAAGCCGCGACCTATATTCCGGAAAATACGGTACTTTATGGAACACAGTGATCCAGATAAAACACACACCTACATGAGTGACACTGTACAGTACATGCTGGGAGATTTGCTAAAAGGGAATCACAATAGTCAAGGCTGTTAAAAAGGACAACATTTATAACGAGTTAAACAGCAACACATTTTATGTTCTAATAATTTAAGTATTTTGTCAAAGAGGTCACTGGACTAATTTTAGACTAACATGATTTGTCATAAAATGATTCATACATAAATAAGGCATATTTATATATAAATATATATCCCTCAAAAACATATTTTTCAAAGCTATTATCACATAACACAAAATTTGTCAAAATTTCTTCCAAGAGATCCAATTGATCCATTCTTCATCAGTGAACCTAATGAGGCCTGTTCGCATGGTTACATAAAGGATTTCCTATAATGTGACATTCCCTGTCAGAAAATACCTGGTAACATAAAACAGGTCTTAGTATTATTATTCATCAAACAAAGCACTATGTGGCTGGCAGACCACAGTGTGACCTTAACAAGATAAACACTCAAATACACGAATCCTCACAAAATGTGTGTTTCATGACTGTGTAGACATAAAGTCATTATTATTATTATTATTATTATTATTATTATTATTATTATTATTATTATTATTATTATTATTATTATTAAGGTGATTTTTATCAATTTGGCCAGCTTTATAATCAACATATGGGCGGTAAATGAAAAATGACTGCCATGGGCTAAACAGAAATGTATATATTTTTTTACAGAATCTTTTCAGCTCTCATTTCTTCTGCTACCTACAACCCTAGGGATAACATAGCCTTACCATATGTTTAGAAATAAACGAGTCTGTTTTAAAAGCTGACATAATTTTTTCACGAGCATACTTTTGTTGAACATGATGAGCATAGACACGACTAGATTGAGGAAAAACCGAATAAATGACAATAAAATTGTTACAAAAGAATAAAGAACATTTAAATTGCATCAACACTAAAGACATACCATGAATTAGAGGCTTTTGATAACAAATACTGACCCAATAAAAACACCTTTATTTGAGTTTTTGTGATAGAAACAGTTAATACTTTTTTTTATCTGTCTCTGTCTTGAGTTTGAAGATGATAGGATTATCTACTCTGTTAAGAGCTTGAGGGCAAAATACAAAAGCACAAATGCATGACATGAGTTCTTAAGACCCTCGAAATATTTCAAATCCGTAACTTAACCAAGGCTGAAATCTGTTTACTATCTGGGGACATTTCTCACAGAAAACATTTATTACTTTTACCCATATATTTAAAAAAATGAAGAGAATAACAATCTCACAAGAATCCCCACTAAATATGCAGGCAGCAAAAATAAATGTTTCTTATTTAAAGTAAAAGTAAACTGTCCATTTTTATTAAGCTGTTTCTTGATTTGAGGAAACGATACACCTTCCAGAGCGACAGATGTTAGTTTTAGGATTTTAACAGTTAAAACTGTTGTACTGTACATGATAGCATTTGAATCACCACAGGGTTGTTTAATGTTTACTCTAACAATTTATTTTTAATATTTGTGAGCTTAAAAAATGTTTATTGAAATGAAACTGCAGACAGGCCATCCAACCTGATGCCCCAATTTGATCTGGGTGAACATTAACTCAGCTGAAATAGTTGACTGCACAGTTTAGGAAACAGTGTCATGATGCATCCATCCATCCATCCATCCATCATCTTCACCCTCTTGTTATTTTTTCAAGTCACAGGGGTTACTGGTGCCCATATCCAGCCATCACTATGGGAGAGACGGTGGACACTCTGGACATGTCTCCAGTCCATCACATGGACACAGAGACAAACGAGACAAACAACTATTCACTCTCTCACTCACACCTAGGGACAATTTAGTATTACATACAAACATACAACTGGCATGTTGTATGTTTGTAACATACAAAAAAAATCTGTTTTCCACCATCGTGTCCGGGATTTATTGAGAGAAAACTACAAAATGGCGGTGCCTGTCCGAAATATTACATTTTTCGTTTACTTTGTATCCCGTACCTTTATAATCATGTGAGTAATGTTAAAGTTGACACTCATGCATCGTGTACAATCTTTTTTTTAGCGTGTACAATCAATCTTACGTTGAAAAATCACAAAAGAGCGAGTCCGCCAAAGACGAACCGTGAACAAGGGACATTTAAAAACAACAAGTTTTTTTTATTTTATTATTATTATTATTATTATTATTTTATTTAAAGCACTACAAACTGTTTCTGCTATAATGAAATTTGATTTTTTTTAAAGCTATTGGAATAGATTTCTTAAAAATTACATATATTTTTCCATCAAATCTTCACTGCTTTGTTTTTTTTTGTACAATGATGAAACCGTTGGACATTTTTCATAAAACTAAGAGGGTTTTCTTGTTGGTTAGACCTTCAGTAAGTGACACATAATCAGTGGTTTGACAACAAGTCAGTTTTATGTTTGATTTTTGTTGTTTTAGGTTTTTTGCTCCATAAAGTGAATCAAAATGCAACATAACTGAACAACAGTTTAGAAATAAACCTGTGTGTTTACACACAGTATGTGCGTCTTCTATATTACTTTCACTGTGGGCAGAACAAACTGCTTCATGATTGTCGCAAAGGTTATTCTCTGCCCTTTTGAGTATTTTCCATTTGCAGCAAAGATCATATGCTCAGATTTTTTTTCTTCTGATTTTAGCTTTTTTTCACTTTATTATGCAACTTGTTGAACTTGTAAATGTCTCAGCAACAAAACGTCCAGATGACCTGACTGAACATTGTTGGATTTATACCTGGATTAATGAGGTTAATTGAGGGTTTTGACCTTATAGTTCCTAAACCTGAGAACCAGTTAATAGACTTTAAGATGGTTTTCTGTCAATATTTTGGCGTTTAAGAGCTCTAAAACATTTTTGGCTCACATTGCTTGGGTTTTATATACAGGTAAATGGGAGTACTTTTGATACCAGGTCCGGTCTGTAGTTTAATTTGCTGGGTCAGTAGAGGCTACTTCCTGGTCACAACATAAAAAATTGCAATTCTTGTCTTTTTCAATAGTCCAGTAAACTGGTATTTAAAATGTTTACACATAGTATGATGATTACTAAAAAAACTACAAAAGCCCAATGAATCATTTTCATAGGGTATGAATGCATTTAGGAAAAGCGCAGCATGTGAAAGTTTAGACAGATTTTGACTAGATTTTTTTGGTCATATTTGCTTGTCGGGGCAACAGGCAACGTGATAAACTAAAGCTGGACCCTTGAATCAGAACAAAGAAGGGTAACAGCACAACTAAATATGTTTTAAGTCAACGTTTCAACAGAAACACTGCAAGATGAGCTCACATCTGCAAAATTTATTTCAAGTGGCTGCTTCAAACTAAAATGTGCTAAAATTTTCTTTTCTTTTTGTAGCAAGCACGAGAAAAAATATAAGTGTGACCTTACAAACAAATCTGGTGCAAATATTTTTCAATTACTGTACTGGTAAAAAAAATAAAAAAAAGACCCCAGCTGGTGAAAATTTCTACCCATGGTTCATTTTCATCTATGGGCATTTCTAAAAAGGAAATGTAAAAAAATAAAAATAAAATTAACATTTCCTGCAAAAATTCAGTGTGACTGTTGAATGACCTTGCTGAAAACCGCTTAAACATCAAAGCTTACTTGAAATACATCAATATCTGAAAATTGGACAACTGAAGCTGCATGAAGCAAAAAATAAATAAATAAAAAATAAAAACACCTAAAAACTGCAGGAAAAAGTAAAACGGAATAAATGAGTAGGACAAGCTACAGCTAAAAAAAAAAAAAGCTAAAAGGAGGCTGAAGAGAGGCAGAAGAAGCAAAATGCTAAGAAATATTGAAATGCTAGCAACAAAACCAAAATCAAGCTTTTTTTTTTTCATTCAACCTTTATACAGGTTAGTCTCATTGAGTCACGGGGACTCATTTACAAGAGAGACCTGATTTTAACAAAAACCACAGTTGAGGTACAGACATAGTAAACAATCATATAAAATCATATAAAATGAAAAATAAATAAAAGAAGTCAACAAAATAAACATAAATAAAAACATGCTACATTAAAAATGGTGTAAGATACTAAAGACAGGAATATGTCTGCATTGATTTTTGCATTGAACTTACCGGTAGATGTTTAAAATGCCTTAGAGAGGTGAAAGTCGAGAGCTTCAGATCTTTTTGCAAGATATTCCAGGAAACAGTGGAGTAAGAGAAGGCCCTTTTGCCTAGTTCAGTTCACACTGAGGGTACACTGCAGGTAATAAAGTCCTGAGAGTGCACACTGTAGCTGCATTGATGAAGTGACATTTAGGAGGAGATCTGGGAGTGGTGGTTCAGTGGTTAGAGACGGTGGGCCTGTGATCAGAAGATCGCCGGTTCAAGCCCCAGTATAGACAATATCAAAAAATGTGGGTGGAAAAAGGTGAAACGCCCACACCTGCCTCCACCCTCATTCACCCCACTCTGGGCCCCTGAGCAAGGCCCTTAACCCCCACCATCTGCTCCCTAACAGGTCTCTCTTGAAAATGAGTTCTCGTGGCTCATTGAGACTACCTGGCTAAATAAAGGGTCAATGAAAATAATGTATGAAGGTAGCAGACCAAGTAGTGATTTAAATATGAAAATATACCAGTGGAAGAGTCTGTGTGAAGTTAATGATGACCAGTGGACACAGGGTGCAGTGGTGGGTACAATAGTTACAGCCAGTTATGAATCTTAAGAGAAGGCTTCTCCCTCTTAACATAAACAGCTTCCTTCACACCTGTGCTCTCGGTCCAAAATGTGGACATTCTGGTCCTCAAAAGAGTGTCCCTTTTCTGTGAGGTGGAGGTGAACAGCTGAGTTCTGTCCAGAGGAGGAGGCTCTCATGTGTTGGGACATTCGTCTGTGAATAGGCTGTTTAGTTTCCCCAATGCAGAGGTCTGGACAGTCCTCGCTGCACTGGACTGCGTACACTACACCACTCTGTTTGTGTGTGGGTGTTTTGTCCTTCGGGTGAAATAGCAACCAATTATTCCCAACATCTGTTAAAAAAAAATTTGACATTATGCAATGACATTATTGCAATATGCATTACTTCCTCCTTCTGTTGGAACAGCACAGCATCTGTCCTTGAGATCCTCTATACCAGGTTCTTCATCAGGAGGTGGTGGATCAGTCTTAATTGTGGACAGAATGGTTTTGACTTTTATTCACCTGCCTATTGTCTTAGATGTAGCTACATATATATTTTTAAACGTTTAATCACTGGATGAACATCTAGAACTGTTTAACTTATCAACTTAACCTGATTCAATACAGCTAACAGCCATCAGCATACACAAAATGGACGCTTCACTTAATCAACTTTAGACTGCAAAACATGTCTAAAACTAAAGCAAATTATCAAATATTCATGTAAAGTTTGGTGAATGTCTTTTAACACAACTGTAATTCCATTTGACTTACTTTGTATATGACATTAAAATACTATATACTGTATATTGACTGTAAGATGTGTATTTTAGATAGCATTTTCAGTTAGCAATCAAGCTAACTGAACTTGCATAGTGGTTGCCTAGCGACAGCGTCAGTTGGAGAGTGCTGTAGAGAAGTCAAACAGTTTTTAGGCTCTGCTTCAGTAGATCTGTAACCGTCAACAGAAACTGTTGTGTGGAAGAAACTGAGCAACATAAAACTACTTGATTTCAGCCCAAACCACAAACTGCAGACATAATGCAAGTCCATTCAGAGCTTTGAGCTCACTAAATCCCATTTTGGTGGGTCTCTTTCCGATTCACTGAAGCCCAACTTGGTGGCCCGGAAAACACCCAGCCCGTCTCCATCCTCTGAGAGGAGTCCCTCTTCATCTGCTGTGAGAAGCCCTTGCATTGCTCCATCTTCCTGGACTCCGGCACACACCTGCGAGACAGTTTCCTCTGTGAGTACAGCAGTATGTATTCATTAATGTCATGGAGTTCTCTGTCTTCATTAAAGAGGCATATTTATGCAGATTTCCAAATGTCTGAGTCACTAATATGTATAAAGAGTAAAGAACTGTTTTGCTATCTGTGTTTGTTTTATTTTTCCATAGGTGAGCTGCTGGGTGTTGACTGCCTGTTAAGTCAGACGGGCAACAGCCTGACTCGAAAGAGACTGAAGATCTTCTGGAAGATGTGGATGGAAGTGAAGGAGAGGAAGATGAAGGCTTCGTGGATGAGGAGGCTCTGAACTTACTGGTATCAGGACTTCAAGATGATGCCCTTTTCTCTGTGACCTCACAGCTTGACGCCTCCACCCATCCTGCTCCCTCATCCTCCCATAGCTGGCCATATCTCAGAGGTGTGAATACATAGTAAACTGTAGAATAGTACCGGTAGATAAATAAAAGACAACATCAACAAAATGTTATTTAACTAATATGTTGGTTGTGTTTTCTTAGGGTTTAGATGAGTCAGCGTTCCAGGCCTGGACAAAGTGGACAGCTTGGCTGAGTATCTGGTGGAGCTGAGGAACAAAACATCTCTGGTGCTGAGCAACCACGAGGTCAGTGACATGTGTTGTAGCTTGCTGCATATATGCATACTCCTCAAATCACTTGAACATTGCTGTGTTCTCGTGTTCAACTGTGTTATTTCCCTGTTTAGGTGAGCAGCATTGTTCTTTATGGCAGAACCTGCTGGAGTTCGACAAGCAGAGGGTGGTATTTGCTGCTCGGCGCCAAGATAAACTGAACACTGGGAAGTTTAGGTCCCCAAAAAGAGGCAGGAATTTACCCCTGGGGTGGAAAGTGTGAAGCGTCACTCTACAGAATCAGAGTGTTTCCACCTTCTTTGCCACTCATCCACCTGCTCCTGCTGCGGCTCCTGTTCTGGGCCCTCCTCTGGCCCCTGCTCCAGCTCCCAGAGCAGCCTCCAACCATCCACCTGCTGCGGCTCCTGTTCTGGGCCCTCCTCTGGCCCCTGCTCCAGCTTCCAGAGCAGCCTCCAACCATCCTCAGCGAGCACCCCGAAAACTGACACGCAGAGTTTTGTACAACACGTGCAAAAAATGCGGGCAGTTCAGAATTGCTGAAACAGGACACAGCCAAGACGGCAAATGCACTGTCCCTCTAATGAAAGTCTCACTAAAGAGCAGTGGCTGGAACAAATTAAAAAGAAAACATAAACATTTTCTTTATTTTAAATAACTTCACAAACTTTCATTGTATATAGTACAGAGTGTTATTTAGTTTGTTTTGGGTTGATAATACAGATATTTATTCTTATTGTCATTATGTATACCAAATAATTCTACAAACCATAAAATAAAAGGATTTAATTCCTTCAGCAAACCACAAATTTCTTGATTTAAGAAAAATAAATGGGAGACTTCAGTGGAAAGGTGTTGCAACTAAATGCTACAATGTTTTTGGACTAACTAAAAATGTTTAATTCACTATCTTAATTGTTGATGAATAAATATTTGGTTCTTTGAAACCGATAAGGTCTCCGGTCTTTTACTGTGAGTAAATATTAGCTGCTGCTAATTCTGAATTATTGGTAATAATTTTAAGCATACACTAGAAACAACACATCATTCACTTCACTCAAAAAGTACTTTAGGAAAGACACTGTAAAAGAATATTTTAGTTTCAGTCATTGTTTTGCAGTGAAAATTAAAAAAAGCACTGGGTATGATTAAGGACATTAAAATATACTGTATCAAGTATATAATATACAGTATAATTTAACACATTAATATGAATATATTAGTAGAATGAAAAAGCTTAATTAATTAAGCAATTTATCAATAAAGTTTTAAAAAGAAAGCCTTTTATGACAAATAAAAAGTGTTGTGTTTTAAATTAGAGTACCGGGGTACTATGGTACACTATTTGTACAAAAAAAGCA
>JBBPBX010017311.1:0-17345 GCA_038048925.1 Garcialebias charrua | reverse complement strand
CTCAATCAGTTCATCTGGACAGTTTCTTTTTAGTAGAAACGTTTCACCCTCACTCCAGAGGGCTTCGTCAGTCAGAGTAGTCCCAAGCACACTGAAGTTACCCCACCAAGTAAACAACTTAAGTGGACCAACCAGTTTGCTGTAGCCAAGATGGTTTCTGGAGGCTGTCCTGTCCCTCGTCGACTCCTCCCAGGCAGGCAGACATGTCCAAAGTGGTTCAAGACAAGAAAGTTCATTCTCAATAGTCCAGGTATCAAATCCGCTCATTCTCAATCAGTTCATCTGGAGGGGACTATAGTTTTTTTCAGAGATTACTTTGTCTAACATCAGTCTGTCAGGAGATAGTGACAGAGTGAAGAAATATGTTTAAAATATATTTTTAGAAAAGTTACAGACTGCACTACAAAACTGCAGACTGCATCTTTAATATCTATCTATCTATCTATCTATCTATCTATCTATCTATCTATCTATCTATCTATCTATCTATCTATCTATCTATCTATCTATCTATCATCTATCTATCTATCTATCTATCTATCTATCTATCTATCTATCTATCTATCTATCTATCTATCTATCTATCTATCTATCTATCTATCTATCTATCTATCTATCTATCTCTCTCTCTCGCTCTCTCTCTCTCTCTCCCTGTTATCAATAGCCCCCAGAGGGCCACAGAAACCGTGGTTCCCAGAGATAATCTCACTGTTGTCAGGAACACCGTGGCAGCTGCCCCCCCACAGGGATATCTAGGGGGGGGCTTGTGTTGGGCTTGTTTTCATGGATCATCGATCTTCGGTTCCCCTGGATCGATCGATCGATCGAGGCAGGGGAACTGACTTATGACCCAAAGGACCCAGGTTCGAACCCCAGTCATGGCATACCTTGTGGTGTCTATGGGCGGCACACCTCACCCTCAAATTGCCCCCCGGGCGCTTTCAATAGCTGCCCACTGCCCCACCTGGTGGTGGTTGGGTTAAATGCAGAGACTAATTTCGTCTTGTATGGAAACATACACAGATGACAAATGTGACTATTTTATTATTATCTATCTATCTATCTATGTAATTTTTTCATTTATAATTTTTTTTGTACGCATCCTTTATGATTGTCTGTTGTTGTCATTGTCCATTGTTGTCATCACTCTTCGTTTAAAATTCAGGTCTCTCTGGTAAATGAGTCCAGAGGCTTAATGGGATTAATTTGTATAAATAACAGTTGAATTAATGTTACATATGCAAAATGTATTTTTATTTTTTAGAATGTAAAAGTATGTTATTCAAAGTGTTAAGCATAATTTTGATGTTTACATGTAATGCCATAATAAATGTATGTTTATACTGTTAAATTGGGCTTGTGTTGGGCTTGTTTTCATGGAGCTGGTTGCTTGTTTCTATTGTGATATCTGGCAACACTGCTGGTTGATCCACTATGAGAAGGTGCTGAAATCATTCTGTAATGGTTCACAATCTTTCTGGTTTTTGATTCCTAATTTTATTTTTCAAGCTGTAGGTGGAATTGATTTTCTCTTTGGATGGGACTTTGATTATAACAAGTTACCCATCAAACTGTCAGATTTTCATCAACAGGTTGGAAACTAAACACAATTTCACACCACATAATACAGTACTCCAGTTTGGAACAACAGGAGTGTTTTATGGAATCAAAAATCTTTCTTTTTAGATAATTTATTTTCTAAAGGTGTCTGGGTTATAACACACTTCATGAATGATAATGGTGATATTTCATCATTCAATGAGTTTTGTTTGAAAATTTAATTCATTGCAAAACATCTCTTGGTCTGAGTCAACTGTGCATAGAAAACAGGGACGTGCAGAGCCCACTAAAGGGGCAGGTGCTCAGAAAAAAAAAGGGGCACATCTAACCGCATTTTAGTACAGAATATTAACAAAGTCACATAGCTTTCAGAGTTTAATAAACAATGATAAATTACAAAATTGAAAAACAAGGGCACAGTGCAACTTTTTAGTGTACTGTAATCTATAAAATTGTGAAAATGGGACCTCGACTATGGAGCTCAATTTGTTTCACAATTATACTATAAAAAAACTAACCTCAATTACATAAAATAAAATTGTGATCAAGACATTTTGAATTGTAATTTTTTTTAAACAAATAAAAGTTTTGCTTAAAAAAACTTTTTTTAAATTAAAATTGTTAGAGAATTCAAACATTGATCATTTAAAACTTATTACTTTAATGTATTCTGATGAATCATTCATGATCAATCATCATCATGAGATGAATCATTAACCAGTTTGCTTTACTAAAAGTCTTTCTGTATGAAACAAAACATCTCTGAAGAACATAACTTGTTGCTTCCTGCACACAGAACAAAAACACTGATTTGGCCAGCTCATGTTTTAATCACAGATAAGGTTTTTACATTACGTTATTGTTTCTTTTGGCATTGCCACACTCATGTTTTAATCACAGATAAGGTTTTAACATTACGTTATTGTTTGTTTTTACACTGCCACGTTTTCCATGTGCTATCTGAAACTGTCATCTTGTTACTCATTATTGTCCAACCTTTGAGAGAATAAAAAGCCAGTACGCACTTTCCAATTTGGATTTGATCTCAAACACTTTTGAAACTTGTTTCAAAGTGTCTTGAGGTGATCTCCCATTTTCAAAGTCTGCTGCTCTGAAAATTAATTCTTGTCTCTCTTCTTGTGTGGTTCGTGTTGAAGGTGAAGGTGTTTAAAAATCCTCCATCATTGGTTCCCTGACCGGGATTTTCCTCTTACCTGTCTCCGGTGGGCCCAGAGGACGGACGTGCTACTAGCCCATGCACGGCAGTTTCAAAAGTCTGGTAAGCGTGGACGTTTTACCCCGCCAGGCCAGTGTTCTTTAGGTCCGATTCTCTGGCCATCGACGGGACGGTTTGACGGAAGATCCAGTCGAATACCACACGAACCTGCAAGGAGTGAGTACATGTTATTGCTTCGTACGGCGGAAAGTACGTTATTTGCTTAGTACGGCGGAAAGTACTGTCTTGATGTTATTGCTTCGTACGGCGGAAAGTACGTTATTTGCTTAGTACGGCGGAAAGTACTGTCTTGATGTTATTGCTTCGTACGGCGGAAAGTACGTTATTTGCTTAGTACGGCGGGAAGTACTGTTTTGTTTGCTTGGCACGGCGGAAGGTGCTCTAAATTTTGCTGACGTACAGCGGGGAAGGTACGTAAATAGGAAAGTTGTGTTCATCAGGCTGCATCGGTGAGTGCCTGAGAGTTGTGTGTGCGTTCTTTGAGCTTGCTCTCTCTCTCTCTCTTTTTCTCTCCCTCTATCTGTGTGAGTTTACCTCCCTTCCTTTCTCCCTCTCTGTGTGTGTAAGAACATGAGTTCACATGTAAATTAGAGTTTTAAGCTGGCTGCCGAAGTCACAAAGTCAACTTTAAAAAAGAAAAAAGAAAAATAAAGATTAATCAAATAAATTAAAAAGATAAATACTGAAACTAATAATTACTAACTGCGCTGAAAGCAGGCCGGCTCCTCCGGGAACATCTTATCTGGTACTGAGACATCGCCTCCTGTGAAAAACAGAAACAAACAAAAATTTATGACATATAAAACGTTCTTAGGAATGTGTGTGCATTTTTTATTGTGCCTGTCTGCGGGCCTATCTATCTCTTTGTTTATCTTTCTCTCCCTCTGTGTGTGTGTGAAAATATAACTGAGGTATTTTGAGCTGACTTTCTGATCACAAGGTCAACTTTATAAACCTCTATTAAAGAAAAAACTACAAAAAAGCATTATATAAAAATCGCTCTGAGCCTAGAACGTTGCCAGATAAAAACTACAACCAGATTTCTGAGAAATTAAATGATTACTAACTTACAAGATGAAACCTGTGCTAACAGCAGTCCGTAGGCCCAGCTCGTCCAGGAACATGTTTGGGGCTGGAGGTATTGTCTCCTACAAAGAAAAAACACAGATAATAACACTGATTTAAGCTACTAGCACTCTCCATTTAAAACATGACTAAATGATACACATAAAACGTTAATCGTTGTATTTTTCTGCACTTATGAAACAATTATAACAGGATAAAATCTCTGAAAACGCATCCGGAAACATTGAAGTCAGCTGAAGTCAGCAGGAAAGTTAACTAGAATTTTTAATTAAAAAAAATATATATATATATTTGCATGCTTATTTCAAACAATTCAACGTAGCCGATTCGTTTACTAGCATTTGAGAAATCGATTGATGTTGTTTATGAAATTCTAATCCAAATACTTTAGGTTTTAAGCTTAAACAAACGTGGAATTCGAACATTTTTGCATTGAATTTGGCGTTAGCGTAGCTATTAGCTAGCGGCCCATTTCTTAACACTTTTTAACGATAAAAAGTCCAAATTATTTCGCTAAAACCAAGCGGGCATGATTGCGTTTCTTGTATTGAATATCTAAAGGCAAAACTATCCGACTTTAATCAGCTAAAATTACTTTTTTGGGTCGACAATTACAGCCCACTGGACGCTAACGTTGCTACGAAACTTCGTCGCCCGTCTAAAATCCATAAATAGGTAATCATTCTGTAAAAACCGGACGCTTCAAATGTTTGTTTTCGCTGCCAACAAACGCTGAGAAATTTGCTTACCGATTTTAGTGATTATCTTTTAGATGAATGCGGAGAACAAATCCAAGTCTGACGTATCACCATCACAAGTACATTGCACTTTGACCCCGGAAAAAGAAAAACGTCAAAACTCCTGTAGAGACCCATAGTGGCCAAAAGAAGGTACTGCAGGATCAAATAGAAATTAAAGCCTTCTGTCAATCTTAGTGATTTAATTAAGCAATATAAATAGGTCAAATTAAGTTTAAAAGGTTTTTTAGATTTCAAGAGCTGGTTTCCTTTTAGGAGTTATTTCCATTGTGCAAATCAGGATCTTTTAAAGATAAATGCTATGTCCCAAAATAGAACTGGCTATCATATGATTATTTTTGAACCTGGCTTTTAATATTTACATTGCTATTTTTATTTTTTCTTCTCAAAGCAGCCTGAGAAGACAGGGGTCTGTGGGACAGGGGGGTGAGTCTGGCTGTGCCCACAGAACACATAACAAGTAGCCTTCACCAAAGCTAGCAACTAAAATAGGTCATTACAGCATACTTTGTCTGAGTAAATTATAACCCATAAACTTAAACATAAACATAGATACTACAAAATTTGCAGATTAATTTACCTTTTTTAGACGATAATTTAAGTTTTAGAAGCTCGAATACAAAATAAAAACTTGACACTTGTAAATTATATAACTAAAATATCTAACAGTCATGGGAAATAATAGAAGTAAAAAATCTCCTACAGGAGCAGAAACAAGCACAAAAGATTTAAGATTCATGAGCCAAAAACATCCAGAATCAGTTAAATATGTCAAAGAATGGATGGCAAATTATAAGATAGAACCCAACCTTAAAGCAGACACCTGGAAAACACTCGTTTCTGTACTGAAGAACCAAATTATTCTAAACAAAGGCAAGAAGAAAGAAAAAATAGAACACCAATTGGCAATTGCTAAAATATGGCTGTATGAATCACTAATTAGGCGTGAAGAGATAAAAACATCTACGGAGGCCAGACTCCAACAAAAACAAATGTCAAAAATGCAGTCCTCCACTTCACAACCTCCTTGCTCCTCTTCGAACGCTTTCCCTCTGATACAAGTCATGAATCCAGCTGCAGATATAAAAGGCAACCCGCAACATGCTTTAGTTTTTAGGCCGTGGACCCTCGAAGAGGCTAGAAAAGCTGTTAAAGGGATTAGCAGTCACTTAGAGGATCCTGAAATGTGGATCACGGATATGGAGGGTATTATACATTCCTATTGCCTTAATGGTCATGAGACCGGGGAAGCAGCCCAGTCGTCTTTGGGAAAACATTGGGCCCGAGTGCGTGGTGACTACACTGGCAGGGGGAATGATGGGGCCCCCCTCCCCTATGATGTAACAACCCCAAACTACCTAACTGGACGTTACAAGCAACAGTGGGATGCTCTTTGTGGTAGAGTTCGCACCGTTTTCAAACGAAAAGCTGATTACGCTGCACTCTCTGCAATCAAACAAAAACAAGGGGAAGATGTTGATGATTTTAAAATAAGATATGAAAAGGATTTCAAAATTTATAGTGGTATCGATTACACTAACGAGCCAACCTCAGCTTATCAGCAACAGCTGAAGAACGGTCTGCTACGATCTTGTACACCAAACATTTCAGGTTGGATAAAGAAACACTTTGTAGAACTGGACACTTGTACTGTTGAGGTTTTTATGCAATGGGCACGTCATGCTGAGAAAGTGCTGAAAAAGAACCCTGACAACAAAACAAATGTGTTTTACAGTAATGACCCAGACTCAGAAATATATTACAATGCTCCTATGACTAACAGTAACAGAAGGAGACACATGAGACCAAGAGGCCATGGTTTTAACAGATACATACCACAGTATGACCGTCCCCGACGATATCGTCCTGCCACCTGCTGGAGGTGTGGCGAGTTCGGACATGAAAAACGTGACTGCCAGAAAGATTTAGATCATCCAAACAGAGGAGAATTTGCTCACAGAGAAGCATTTCCTATGACAAGAAACCGCTCCGATAACAGGGACGGTTATAATGCATGGCTAGTTGATAACACTCCCAACTCCAGCTCTGTCGAAGAACAGGAAGTTGTGAATATTTGTTCAGCTTTGGATTTATCGAATCCTTTGAAAGAAAGACCTTATATAACGCTTAAAGTCAACTCAGTTTATGTGGATTTTCTTTGCGATACAGGTGCATGTAAAACAGTTTTAAAAACCAGTGTTCCTGGTCTGAAACCATCACAAAACTCCATCTGGGTAAAATCAGCAGATGGCCTGACCAATAGACAAAGCATTTCCAAACCGGTGTACTTCACAGATGAAGAAACTGGTTCTTGCATTTCAGCAAATATTGTAATATCACCTGACTGTCCCGTAAATTTACTGGGCAGAGATTTACTGACAAAACTGGCCATTGCAATCTTTCCCGTCAAGGACGGAATGAGAGCCACAAGATTGGACAAAACTCAGATTAATGCAAATCAAAGCCTGATCAATGTTTACTGCTCACATGACCTGGGTTCAACTGACAATCTAACAGTTGTTTCCTTTTTGATGCAGGAAGCAGGTAATGTGCTGACAAAGAAGGAGGATGAAAAACCTCTGAGCCAATTACAATTAGACATGAGTTTTCTCTCAGAACGTGATGAAACTGACCTGAAACATTTACCTAACACATTGTGGTCTTTAGGACCTTCTGATGCTGGTTTGTTAAACTCCATCCTGATGAGCTCAAACAATGATGACATGATAAATAAAACAGTCCTTCCAGACACGCAGAAAGCTGCACCTAGACAGGAAAAGCAGATGTGGGAAACTAAAAGCGCACAGCTTAATGCTTATGGTTTGTACATGAGAATCACTCTGCCTTTTGTTAGGACAAGAGCATGTTGTATAGTGAACGGCTGGTGTCATAAGTGGGATATCACTAATCTGCTGAGATCTGAACGCCCCCATGACAGTACCAATCTATGGTGGCAACTGATGAACAAAACTGCTTATGAAGGGAAAACTACCAACTGCTACGTCTGTGCTCATCTACCCTATGCCACCCACAATTCAGGTTTGCAACCTGCTACTGTGCCCACAGACCAACAAGCGTGCCTGTATGGACTAAGCACCCACCCAGGAACAGGCAGCTGGGCAAGACGAGACTACACGAAACCACTGTCTGATGAAGTGAAGGGTATGCACACAGACCTACAGAGACAATCAAGCATGGTGACTATGGGATACAACTTCATGACAAATTGCAGCGTCACTTCAAATGTCATGCCTCTACCCCAGACGCCCATCAAACTGCCTGAACTGATCACGACACATCTGCCGCCAAGCGTTTTGGGACTCTGTGTTCTCAACAATGGAACCATCCCGGTGGGCCTGGTACCCTGGAACTTATGTGACAAAGTGTATTCATTCTGTGATGTCACGTATCCACGTACAAATACACTGAACTATGTGCATTGCGTTTTCTGTAAAGCAGGACTGCATTATGAAAACGCCAACGGTTTCGAGTCAGGAGATGTCATCGATTGCACACACCTCCTTGAACAAAGGACTTTCAACATCACCAAGCCAACAAGAAGACGACAGGAAACCACCCACTGCAGCATTGCAGTGCCAGGTGACAAAGACTGTTGTATTTTAACTGACTGGTATTTCTTGTGTGGACACAGGGCCTATACAGCATTGCCACCTAATTGGGGGGGCCTTTGTGCTTTGGTCCCCCTATCCAACATGACGCTTGTGCTGAGGAAGGCACTGACACCCTCAGCTCACAGGACAAAACGCTCTGCAATGCCTGAGATAACAAGATGGGGAGGGCTCACCACCAGCACCGGCATTCCATGGGAATTCAAGATCTGGAATGGAGGGGAAAAGTTCTTCCAAAGCCTCTTCCCATGGGTAGGAATCGGTTGAAATCAACAGGTATGCCCTCCCCGCCTCATCGATGACACCTACAAATCAGCAAATGGAACTCTGGGAGAGCTGAAAGCAATGGGAGAGATGATCCTACAAAACTGACATTCTCAACCTCCTGACTGCATCACGAGGAGGCGTGTGTAAAATTATTGGTGAATCGTGCTGTACCTACATCCCAGATGAATCAGGAACAGGAGGAGACATCCACGATGCTTTGCACGATCTGAGCGAACTATGTTGAGAGTGGGACTAAAGGAACAGACCCTTTCAACCCATGGTCATGGTTCACCTCCGGACCATGGTGGCACCTCCTGCTGAGAATCTGCACTCCAATCCTGACAATTGCCTTCTTTTTATTTGTGTAGTACCATGTCTGAAAAACATGATGAATTAGCCTAAAAAGAAAATGCAGAGTGATTCTTTTTCTCATTTTTTGTTGTTTTTCTTTTGGTTTAAGTCCATAAAGGACCTTAGTTCATAAAGAACTCATTTTTGCTGTGCGCCTCAATGATCGTTTCCCACATCTTTTACAAACATTATTTTTAACTGTTCATCTGATTGTTGTAACCAGTTTAAATGATAAAGAGGACGGAGATGTTAGAGAATTCAAACATTGATCATTTAGAACTTATTACTTTAATGTATTCTGATGAATCATTAACCAGTTTGCTTTACTAAAAGTCTTTCTGTATGAAACAAAACATCTCTGAAGAACATAACTTGTTGCTTCCTGCACACAGAACAAAAACACTGATTTGGCCAGCTCATGTTTTAATCACAGATAAGGTTTTTACATTACGTTATTGTTTCTTTTGGCATTGCCACACTCATGTTTTAATCACAGATAAGGTTTTAACATTACGTTATTGTTTGTTTTTACACTGCCACGTTTTCCATGTGCTATCTGAAACTGTCATCTTGTTACTCATTATTGTCCAACCTTTGAGAGAATAAAAAGCCAGTACGCACTTTCCAATTTGGATTTGATCTCAAACACTTTTGAAACTTGTTTCAAAGTGTCTTGAGGTGATCTCCCATTTTCAAAGTCTGCTGCTCTGAAAATTAATTCTTGTCTCTCTTCTTGTGTGGTTCGTGTTGAAGGTGAAGGTGTTTAAAAATCCTCTATCAGAAACTATCACAAAAATTACATTAAACATTTGTATTGATCTTAGCTCTGATTTAATAACTACGTTGACAAGAATTCAAATTAAAACAAACAGACAGTTAGGAACTTAAACTGTTGGTACATTTACTTGACAGATTAATAGCTTATGAAAAATAAGAAATAGGAGGAAGGAATACGTGGAACCTAAGTTAACTGAAGTTAGTTATTTTGAACCAGACTGGGTGACACCTTTTTCCCCACACGAGCAGACTGCTGGGCACCCACACGCTCAAAAACACCACAACTCGTTACCTGTTGACGGTTCGTCTCTTGGAGATAAGAGTGGAGAAGTTTGTGGACACACACGTGGATGGGTTTGTCCACCGGCCGTCCAGTTGGAACTTCAGCGTGTGTGGCTAATTCACGAAACGGGAAACTCGCCTCCCTCGGCAGGAAACAACGGTCAAGCGCACAGACTGATTTTTCAAAATAAAACTTCAGGAAACAAATTCTTCCAGAAGATGAGTGAGTGAGTTACAGTAAGCTTTACTGTGACTCCAGCTGAAACGTGGGTCTAGTTGACACACTGACCGGAACGTCTCCAGCTTTCCCAGAGGAGGAAACCAGTTGCGAGTTAGTTCTCTCCAAAGCACTGAAGGGAAAAATGCAGGAAGTGCCCCTTTAAGAAGGGGGTGTGACTTAGTCACATACTTCCTGCTGATTGGCTGTCCATCACTAGAGAAGGAGTGACTTTGAAGGTCAGTTCGTCTGAGTGACAGGTAGGGTAGACAGTAAATAAAAGAACATACGTCAGAAGATGCAGGTGCATGTGAACAAGCCATGTACTTTGTTTTGAGAACAGATTCATTGTTTTTAGAAAGGACGGGAGACCGAAAGCAAGCTATGTCTAGCACTTTTCCTTCGTTCCAAAAACAGTTCAAACAAATACGAAGGATTGTTCATTCAACTTTAGACACTTATTCTGCATAGAGCAGACAGTTTAAAGCAAGATCATTCTGAGATGTTCTCTTAACTTTGGCATATTTAAAATATACCAGCTTAGTAAAATCATCATTAAATGACAAAAATATACTGTTGATCAATTCTGAATTAACACACATTAAAAAGAAAGTTCAATCTGATTAATTGGTGTCCATTAATTCAAAGTAATTGTAACAAAAAATAGTGTTCCCTTGTCTCCTTGAGGGCTTCAAGAAGGTGTAGCACTGAGAGTTTCAGAGAGATGTGGAGAGGCCCACATCCCATACGGACATGAGGGTGCTATATCCCTACAGTAGAGATGTGTTTAAATGGAATTGTTCTATGAATCAGAATTGCTACTCCTCGAGCCTTACCCGAAAAGTTGGACTGAAAATTTTGATTTGTCCAACTGCATCTCAGTAACCCCTCCCTGCCTGGTCTTATGTGTGTTTCTTGAAGGTATATAATGTCCGCTGATAAGCTCTTTAAGTGGGAAAATACTTTAGCTCTTTTTAGGACACTCCCCAGACCCTTAACATTCCAACTGGTAAAAGTTATGCCACCGCCTTTTAATGATGTGTTATGAGACACAAGAATTTTTTAACAGAATGGCTTCAGTGCACTCATATGTTAGCCTGACAGTATGTTGAAACACATTAAAATAAATTTTAAACAAAAACCAACAAAAAGTTACCCCCCACCCCCCATCCCACTTTCCCAAATAAAGCGAGAATAAAAGCCCCACATAACCAGATAGAGGAAGCCGGGCCGTATGGGCCATGTAAATACTGAACCAACTAAAAAAAAGAAAAAAGGCTCCTTAACCACTCAAATTTAACAAACTTAAATTATCATACAAACATCAGCTGTTATAAAAAAAAAATTCCAGTCCCCATAAGCAAAAAGCACCTACCACTTTCTTTTTAACTTCCAACCGTTCAGTTACTCTGTAAAATTTCTGCAAAGACCTCTGCATCCTGCGGAGAGGAGAACGTTTTATCTGTAGAGCCGATGGTGACACGCAGGCGCGCGGGGTACAGGACACCGTACCTCGCTCCCGCATCCTGCAGCCTCTTCTTCACGCTGTCAAATGCCTGCCGCTGCTTCATCACATCCGCCGGGCAATCAGGGAAGATGTAGATCGGCTTATCCTTGTGACGGAGGGGGAACTGCTGACGGGCCAGGTGCATGTGAACATCTCCTTCACATGGAAGTAGTGAATTCGTACTATGATTGCTCGCGGCCACGCGGCGTCTCCAGGCAGCCTGCTTCCCAGCCGGTGCGCCCAGTCCACCTCCAGCTGCGTGTGAAAATGATCCGCTCCCAGCAGTTCCGGAATAAACTTAATCAGAAACTCTCTCGGATGTCCACACTCGATCTTTTCCGGCAATCCGATGATTTTAATATTCTGCCGCCTGGAGCGAGCCTCAAAATCGATCACTTTCATGTGAAGTGCTTTGTTTTCTTCCTGCATCCTGGCACAGGTCGCCTCCAATTTGGAAATGCGGCCCTCGTGATTGGATGTAACATCTTCCACCTGCTTAGTCCGGTCGGCGAGATTTAATAAAGATGCCTGGGTTGAAGCTAGGGTTGCTTCAAGATCATTAAATCTATAATTCATTGTCTTGTTCATATTATTTATTGCAGCAAGGATAGTAGAGGATCCTGTATCATGCTCACATGCTGATTCAGCTTCTGTTGCAGTGTTGCTTTCTTAGCTCCTAGCTCCAACAGGTGCTGATCAGTCGTCTCTTCTGAAGCCTTGTCGTGTTTCTTTCCTCTATCCGCCTTGGGTGACATTGTCAATGTCAGAACAGTTGGTCAGAGCACTGGGCGACCGAAATTTTAGTGAAATTTCGATTTAAATAAGAAATTACTTTAGGTGGTGAGGAGCCAGACAGGAACACGTCTACTCCATACAGTGCTCACAAGCGCCCCCCAACTTTTTGTTTCTAAGGTCAGGTGGCTGTGGCGGCCATCTTGAACTGGGTTGACTCAGAACCTTGATCATTTGTAGATGTACATACAAAGAATAAACAGTGTGAGCTAGAAAACCTGAAACCTGTGAATCCTGCCTAACAATGGAAGAAACATCTGCTGGAACCTGAGAGTCGACAGGGTTAACCATCCCTCTGAAGGCCGTTTTCAGGGAAACATGGAAGTTCAAAAGTTTTGGACAGATCCTACTCCTCCCTCTTAATGGTTCTTTATCTAGACAGCAAAAACTAATATAAGTTGTAGTGGAACACCTGATTTCTGACTTTTTGGTTAAAACAGCTGAATTCACTTTTTCACTGCAGCTCTCAAGTGAATCTCCTTTTCTCTGAAAAACCTACAATGAAGGACAAAATTACTGTTTTATTCCAGTTTACTTTGAATTAAGAGACACAAATCACTCAGAAATCGATTTCCTTTTAATTTGTGTTAATTCAGAATTGATCAACAGTATATTTTTGTCATTTAATGATGATCTGTTATTTGCATGAGTTGACACTCCTGTGCTAGGTTTATTCTTCAGTACAAGTGTGCTTTAAATCTAAGGTACAGTTCAGGGTAACTTCTTTTTTTTCCCCCTTTTATAGATGGCCTCCCTTCTCACCTTACAGCCATCCTCTCACACCGATATGATTTTTTTAGAGAGAGAAAGGAAAGGAAAGACAAAAAGTAAGACAACTAAACACAACAATTATCCACAAAAAAGCACAAGTCAAACACACCCAACCTCCGTCTGCAATCCTGCAGAGTACATGACAGAACATAGCAACACATGCATAAAGACTAATGACATCCATGACCCTACAGCAGCTTTCCATAAAATATATACACCATACCTACAAATATATATACAGTATACATACATATACATTAATATTCATTCATATACCCATCTACATATCTGCATATATCTACATATACATCCCTGCATCCATTTGCGTGTGGTTGTGAGCATGCATAAGTGAAAAAGTTTCCTCCAATAGAACATTCCATAGCAACCGTGAAGCATCAGAGATCCGTCCCCCCAAGGCCCGAGGCAGGCAAAGGGGAAACCAGAGCCCAAGACCCCAAGAAGGACCCCGAGCCCAGAGTCCCCAGGGCCACCCAAACAGGACGAGCCACTCACCAACTCCCCAGATCCGACAAAAGGGGAGAACAGGAAAAGCCCCACCAGTGACTACACACAATGAGCCCCCAAGGTCAACAGCGACACATTCACAGGCCCCCGCCGGAGCCCGCTGCACCGACGTAGCCCTAGGGCCGGTCACCGAGGCCCGGGCACCGGGGACGTCCACCCCTCAGGCCCAGACCCGACAGGACCAGAGGACCCGAGCCCCACCAGGCAGCCGCGAGGCCGAGCCGACATACGCACAAACGCCCAACCCCAGATAGTGAGGCCCCCAAGCACGCCCGCAGGCAAAGGAACACCCACCAGGGGGCCACGTGGCAGGAGCGCAACACTAAGTAGCCTCATATGTATCAGAGAGGGGGCAGTCCTAGTCCTAGTCCCCGCCTGACAAACATTCATACACAGACACACTCATTCAGACCCACCCTCATCCTCACCCTCACTCACAGAAAGACAAGCAAAAACGACACGTTCCATTCATAATCCCGATGCACACTCTATACCCCCTAGGTCCAAGACATGTAGCCGCCCCCTACATGGGGCAACCCACATCCAAACCCAGGAGGTAAGCCCATTCATTCTGGGGTGGAGAGTAGCAGACATCCAAGATTCGGCCCAACCCGGCACCTACCGACAGGATAGGACACCCGAGCCCAAGCAGCCCCAGAGGGAGCGCACCGCCAGCCCCGCCCACGGCAAACCCCCAGGCCCCAAACCCCCCCATGAACCAAGACAACACCCAACGGCCCGTCACCTTACCGGACCCTACCCCCAGAATAGCCACCAGAGAACCAGGGGGGTCAGAGAAAAAAATAAAAATAAAAAATAAAAAACAATAAAAAAAAATTTAAACTAGACCCCGACACACACACCCCCGTCCCCAAATGTGCTGTTGATGTGTGTTGTTCTAAAGTGCACTTAAAAGGGAAAGAGAAGGAGCATAGGCTGGCATAATGCCAGTTTCCCCCCCACCCCAACTCAAACCCAGGCCCTTACTGTCTAAATGCATAATTGTGAGCGAGTATGGTGTCATCTCGCCACCCATAACCATAGTGCTCACCCCAATTTCCTATATGTGAATTTTAGGAGGCTGTTTATAAATTAATGTCTACGGTGTATAATAAAATTGAGTCCCAGGTGGTTCTGAACAACAGAGATGTAAAAACGTTGCGGTACACCTGAGCCTCAAATCCCTATATGTATTCATTTGAAATGAAGAGGGCGGAGGTGCGTGGTGAGGGATGGGAAGAAAATAACTGCAGGAACAATGCTCCTGCAGCGAGTCAGCTCCCCCGCTGACCCTGCATACCCCCCTAGTTCGCCAACGTCCACCCAAGGATCGAGACCAAACACCTCTTTGACCGCCAGGCCCATTGAGCCCCAGACCAGAGAGGGACACGGCCACTAGGTCCGCCAGCAGCAGGACCAACAGTCCAAACCCACCAGGGCCGCCATTACCCCTGCCAACTGCAGTCAGCCAGCCACCTAGGAGGACACAAAATCCTACAAGGACGACACAGCCAAGAGCACCCGCCCAACCGCCCACAGAGCCAGGAAGTACCGGGAGCGGGCTCCCACCATAGTAAGAGGCCCGCCCACCGACCATGCATGGTCCCAGACCATCATCAAGGACATCCACCCAATCCCCACCCCCAGAAGAAATACTACATCCACCCTTCATACTAACAACTTTCAAAACACATGACACACTAGACACCCAAGCTGGGACAACCTCCCCCCTCCCATGGCCACCAGTCACGCCTCCAAACACCCAACCCCCCAGCGCATGAACCCCCAACCCACCAGCGAGTCGAGGGCCCCCCGGCCAGAGCTGGGCACCAGAGCGCAAGCCAGCCCTTAGCCCGGTGACCCGCCCGCCAGAGCCCATACCCCCACCCCCACCAGGCCCAAGCCTGGGGACGGCACGCCCCCAGAATCCCAAGCCCCAGGCGCCCACCCTGAAACCACCCCGGCACAGGCGGATCACCGACCAGTGACCCATGACCGTCGCCACAGACCCCCAGATAATTTTTTATTTTTATTTTTCCACTTGCTGGATCACCTCCAGGTCAGAGACATTTGACGGTGTCCTTTCGTGTTGGACATCATCCCCGTGGACAGGCGATGATTTCCAAAAAGGGGGACTGTAGTGGAACACCTGATTTCTGACTTTTTGGTTAAAACACCTGAATTCACTTTTTCACTGCAGCTCTCAAGTGAATCTCCTTTTCTCTGAAAAACCTACAATTAAGGACAAAATTACTGTTTTATTCCAGTTTACTTTGAATTAATCTTGGTGCCTGTACGTTGGGGTTCACCCCGGTGAACGAGAGGGTAGCCTCCCTTCGCCTACGTGTGGGGGGACGGGCTCTGACTGTTGTTTGTGCCTATGCGCCGAACGGCAGCGCAGATTACCCACCCTTTTTGGAGTCCTTGGAGGGGGTATTGGAGGGTGCGCCTCCTGGGGACTCCCTTGTTCTGCTGGGGGACTTCAACGCTCACGTGGGCAATGACAGTGAGACCTGGAGGGGTGTGGTTGGGAGGAACGGCCCCCCTGATCTGAACCCGAGTGGTGTTCTGTTGTTGGACTTCTGTGCTCGTCATGGATTGTCCATAACGAACACCATGTTCAGGCATAAGGGTGTCCATATGTGCTCTTGGCACCAGGACACCCTAGGTCGTAGTTCAATGATCGACTTTGTTGTCGTCTCATCTGATCTGCGGCCGCATGTCCTGGACACTCGGGTGAAGAGAGGGGCGGAGCTGTCAACTGACCACTACCTGGTGGTGAGTTGGCTCCGATGGTGGGGGAGGATGCCGGTCAGACCTGGCAGACCCAAACGTATTGTGAGGGTCTGCTGGGAACGTCTGGCAGAGTCTCCCGTAAGACGGAGCTTTAACTCCCACCTCCGGGAGAGCTTTGAACACGTTCCGAGGGAGGCGGGGGACATTGAGCCCGAGTGGGCCATGTTTCGCGCCTCTATTGTCGAGGCAGCTTATCGGAGTTGTGGCCGCAAGGTTGTTGGTGCCTGTCGTGGTGGCAACCCTCGAACCCGGTGGTGGACACCGGCGGTGAGGGATGCTGTCAAGCTGAAGAAGGAGTCCTATTGGGCCTTTTTGGCCTGTGGGACCCCGGAAGCAGCAGATAGGTACCGGCAGTCCAAGCGGCATGCGGCTCGGGTGGTTGCTGAGGCAAAAACTCGGGCGTGGGAGGAGTTCGGAGAGGCCATGGAGAATGACTTCCGTACGGCTTCGAGGCGATTCTGGTCCACCATCCGGCGTCTCAGGGGGGGAAAGCGGTACGCGACCAACACCATTTATGGTGGGGATGGCGTGCTGTTGACCTCAACTCGGGATGTTGTGAGTCGGTGGGCGGAATACTTCGAAGACCTCCTCAATCCTACTGGCACGTCTTCCACTGAGGAAGCGGAGCCTGGGGACTTTGGGTCGGGCTCTCCAATCTCTGGTGCTGAGGTCGCCGAGGTGGTTAAAAAGCTCCGCGGTGGCAAGGCTCCGGGGTGGATGAGATTCGTCCTGAGTTCCTTAGGGCTCTGGATGTTGTGGGGTTGTGTTGGCTTACGCGACTCTGCAATAT
>JBBPBX010017310.1:8426-37820 GCA_038048925.1 Garcialebias charrua | reverse complement strand
CAAAAACATACCGGGTATCTGTTTCAGTCATCTTTATGTGCGGGTGTACAGTTACCGTAGTAATTTCAAAGCTGCTTTATTTAAGGTTTGTGGGTGTACCGGTACCGGTAACTGTCAAAGTGCATTTCACTCAGCTGCACCTCCAGATGCAGCATCTTTCAGCTGCACCTCCAGATGCTCCAGCTCTCCTGCACTGGTTTCCATAGCAATTGCATCTCTCAGCTCTCCTGCACTGGTTTCCACAGCAACTGCAACTCTGAGCAGATCATCTTCAGCTGCAACTGATTTGTACCGTAATCATTTATTAACAAATATTAAACTGAGACACAGTCTTACAAAAAAGGCAGCCAACAAATATTTTTTTAGGAGTCTGTAGTTTAATTTTAATGATGTTTGTGGTATTTACATTCTGAAATAAGCTGATTTGTAATAATTTATTAACAAAAATTAAACTGAGACACAGTCTTACAAAAAAGGCAGCCAACAATTTTTTTTTTAGGAGTTTCTGTAGTCTAATTTTAATGATGTTGGCGGTATTTACATTCTGAAATACCGGTAAGCTGTTTGTTTATACCGTAATCATTTACTGGTATTAACAAAAATTAAACTGAGACACAGTCTTAAAAAAGTCAGCTAACAAATATATTTTTGAGGTGTTTAGCCTGCTAAAATACAAACACCGTACCAATTCATGCAGGTCTGTTCGCTGCATTTCCGGCGCTGCGCGTGCTCGTTTTGTTTTCATCAGACTTACCGGTAGCTAGCGAAACAAATTTTTAAATCCAGCTCATTTCACAATTACGTTCATTTATTAAAGAAAAGTTCAGCTCAGACACATATTTGCTATAATTTTTATCCAACAAATAATTGTTTTAAAGTGGTAATCTTCTTAAAAGCCTTGCTGTGCGCTCCTTGCAGCAGAGCTAAACACTCGGTCCACATTTCCTGGTTGACTCAGCGGTGACGCGGCGCGTCAGCGGTGGATGACGCGTTACGTCGGCGGTGACGTAGGTGCGACCTATATTTTGGTGCGACCTATTTATTGATTTTTTCCAATTTTTTGGCAATAACTGGACACTGCGACCTATATTCCGGTGCGACCTATAATCTGGAAAATACGGTAGATTTATTTGTCTGTGATACAAACGGTTCGTTTCTCACTTCCTGCGGTTTGTGACATCACAAACCGCAGCCACAACCCACCACAACCTGAGTCCAGCCCCTCACCTAGCAACCCCTGGTTAGGCTCAACCCACTTCTGTATTAAACACATGACTGTTGTTTTTCATGATTTCATCTCATCTTTTGTTTATATGTTCTTAATTTCATGTGTACAGCACTTTGTTGCTGCTGTGTTTTTTTAAAATGGCTTTATAAATAAAGTATAATTGTTATTTTTATGTTTGAATAATGAATAAATAAGTTTGTTCTCTGATCAGTCTAAGAAAGTCTGAAACATTCAGACATTGTGTGTAATTTTCCAGTCTGTCACTACCGGGGAGTCGTGAGATAAGAAGTTGAAACCGGGCTGATACAGGAACAGTCAGTTTCATCTCCTGATTTCATCACTATAGGCATCTTTGGAATTTTGTTATTCATCACTATAGGCATCTTTGGAATTTTGTTATAAGAAGTTGAAACTGGGCTGATTCCATCACACAGGAACAGTCAGTTTCATCTCCTGATTTTCATCACACAGGCATCTCTGGAACTTTGTTGCTTTGATAATGCATTACTTGTGGAAAGAACCTGGCCAACTCTGTTTCGCAAGTAATTCTTATCTAAAGGAATAAAAGGAAACAAGCTTAGCTCCCAGTTAGTTAGAGTTGGACGGGGATGTGCAATCGCTCGGATTTGTCTTAATGCTCGCTCTGCCTATGATTGACGAACGGCTCTCTCACTTTGATGTCAAACGGTAAGAGTATCTGTTTATGCATTAATACTTGTATGTATGTATGTTACTTGTTTGTTTTCTGGTTTGTTTTCTATTTAATATTCTATGGTTAAAATAAAGAACATTTGTCTTTAAACAAGAAATAGTTTCCAGTGTAAAGTCTCTTGAGCTGTGATATTCTTTTGAGGATAATTGCCGATCTCTCTCTCGATCCTGCATAAATAATATTTCATAAAACATTTATGAATAAAAATTCATAAATTATTTGTAAAATAATATTTCAAAAAACATTTTGGCGTTGCTGGAAGGACCATAAAGAGAGACTACATAATGCTCAAAAGAATGTTCAAGAGAAAATCAGTGAAGGGAGATAAGACACAGGACAGGACTGAAGTAGTACCAGGATGGGAAATACCCTGTTATCAGTCCATAGCATTGTGCCTGAGAGATGGAGCAGGACGTTGCGAGTCTTGGGAGGGGTCTCTACGAGATGGAGACCCTGAGACTTTGCTAGAAGTTCTACGAGCAGTAGACGTGAAAATAAAAACGCCAGTAGACGGACTGCAACGGCGTTTGTGGGTTTGTGCCACTGCCTGGAAGAGGCAGAATGAAATAAGTTTGAAACAGAAAAAGGCACTCGAAGAAGCCGAGTTGACCTCTTCATTACAGCGTCAGCATGTGCAGTTGTTAACCACACAGCTAGAAAACATGGCCCGGATTGCTGAGGAAGCAGTGGCTCAGGTGTCCATGTTAAAAAGGGAAAAAAAGAGGAAGACGAAACGGTCTGTATCACCCAAAAGAGTACGGGCTTTTGTAGCTGGGTTAGGTACGGGATGGAATCCCTCTAACTGGAACGGAAATTTGTGGGGAGATAATTTAAGTGATGAAGAAGAGGAAGAGTCCACTACCTCATTACGCCCCTTATCCCGCAGCAAAAGTGTAAAGCCGGTGCAACGGAGGAGGCAGGAACAGATAGTGAGACCAGATGTTTTACAAGCAAGAGTAGACGCAGATGGTCACTTTGTTTATGAGAATGGTGTACAAGTTATGGATGCTGTTCCACAGGATCAACCGCAGCCTGAGCTTAGAATGATAACTGAAGATTACACTCAGGAGGAGGTAGCTTACTTGTCCAGGAGAACATACAGATGTGTGGTTATCAAGATTAGCAGAAGAAGGAGCAGGTCAGGTTCACATAGATGCCTGAGATGGGCTGTCATTTGCTGGGTTGTCCACAGAAACCACAGTGAATGCTGATTTCCGCAGAGAAGTGAGAGATTTAGGGAATGATTCTAGATCTCTATTTCAGAGTCAGAGAGTCAGAGTCAGAGAGTCTTTATTGTCATTTGCACCGCATGTGGTACATGTGATGAAAACGAGATTATGTACACGGGGTCCCAGTTACATCCAACAACAAATGAAAGAGAAAAACAGTAATAACATCTAGAACTAACTAAGAAAAACATCAACTAGTAATACACTAAGCCTAATATAGTTGAAATAAACAGCAGCACGAACATGAGTTTGTATGAGCAGATGGTCACAGATGAACACAGATGAACACAGCAACAAGAAAACAGATCAGCATCAGTATGATGTGATATTTTGCAGTGTTTATTTTTTATTTTATTTTTATTTATTCATGAGTCTAACAGCCTCAGGGTAGAAGCTGTTCCTCAGTCTAGTGGTTCTACACTTGATGCTCCTCAACCTCCGTCCTGAGGGGAGTGGGGCAAAGAGTGAGTGTGCTGGATGAGTGAGGTCTTTCATGATGCAGGTGGCTCTTTTCCTGCATCTGGAGGTGTAAATGTCTGTGATTGTGGGGAGACTGACTCCAACAGACTTCTGTGCAGCCTTCACCACTCTCTGCAGAGCTTTCCTCTCTTCAACTGTGCAGCCTCCATGCCACACGTTGATGCTGGAGCACAGGACGCTCTCCACTGCACACCTGTAGAACGAGGTGAGAACTGGGCTGCTCAGACCAGCACGTCTCAGCCGTCTGAGGAAGTAGAGTCTCTGATGACCTTTCTTGATCAGGCTGGTGGTGTTGTTGCTCCAGCTGAGGTTATCATTCATGTGTACACCCAAGTATTTGTAGCTGGAGACCACTTCCACTGCAGACCCACCTATTTTCAGTGGGGCATGGGTGTGTTTGTTCCTTCTGAAGTCCACAATCATCTCCTTTGTCTTCTTCACATTCATGTGAAGATTATTCTCTTTGCACCAGCTCTCCAGGTGTTCCACCTCCTGTCTGTAGCTGGACTCATCATTGTTTGTGATGCATCCCACCACCGCTGTATCATCTGCAAACTTAACAATATGACAGCCTGGAAGTGTGGCTGTACAATCATATGTGAGCAGAGTGAACAGAAGGGGGCTCAGCACACATCCCTGAGGAGAGCCAGTGCTGAGGGTTATGGTGGAGGAGGAGAAGTTGTGGATCTTCACGGACTGTGGTCTGTCTGTTAAGAAGTCTAGTACCCAGTTACAAATGGAGGGGCTTAGTCCAAGTGTAGATAGTTTGTCTATCAGAGTTTGGGGGATCATGGTGTTGAAGGCAGATGTGAAGTCCACAAAGAGCAGACGCACGTATGAGTCTTTCTGATCCAGGTGGGTGAGAGCAGTGTGGACCACGGAAGAAATGGCGTCCTCTGTTGATCGGTTCTCACGGTATGCGTATTGATGAGGGTCCTCATTGATGTTGACGGTTGCCTTGATGTGGGACATGACCAGTTTCTCAAAACATTTAGCGACTATCGGGGTGAGGGCCACCGGTCTATAGTCATTCAGACCAGTCACTGTGGAGCTCTTTGGGACTGGGATGATGGTCGCGGTCTTCAGGCAGGTGGGAACTGACTCCAGTGCAAGTGAGGTGGTGAAGATGTCAGCCAGCACCTCACAGAGCTGGTCCGCACATTCCTTCAGAACTTTCCCTGGGATGTTGTCTGGTCCGGTTGCTTTATGAGGATTAATCTTTCTGAGACTGCCTCTCACTTCTGCTGCGGACACCCTGAGATGCTCTTCATCTGGTGATGAGGTGAGTCTGGTGCTAGCTGGTCTGTTTGGATCATCAAAACGTGCATAAAACTTATTGAGGGCATCAGGCAGAGATGGGTCCCTGGGGCATTGTTTGTTTTTGCCTTTGTAATCTGTTATGCATTTAATACCCTTCCACATGCTCCGTGGGTCTTGTGAGGTGAACTGTCCCTCGATCCTCTGTGCATACGTGGCCTTGGCCTTCTTAATGCCATCCTTCAGTTCATTCCTGCTCTTTCTCAGCTCCACTTTATATTATTATTATTATTATAAATTTTTTCTTGCACAAAAAAAGAAGTAACATGTTTCAGATGACAAAAAAGTTTACAGTAGTAAACACAAAAATGATCTATTTAAAGAAAGGCATAAACTAAAATCTTAATTTTCCGTCCTGCTTCAGAAATTCTTTTATTATGTCCAAGAATGGGATTTGGGACAACCACGCTTTATTTGGCCCAGTTTAATGAATGGATGTGCCCCAAGATTTGTTTATGAATAAGTTGTGTGCTGTAGATACTATGAAATTCAAAAGAAAAAAAGACACTTTTTGTTTTATAACAGTTTATCATTTGAAGAGTTAGTTTGTTTTGATTTGTTTTACATAAAATAAATGAATTTCAAGTTGCACTAATGTCAGCTCTGGCCTGTGATTTAGTTTGTGTTTAGCTTGCCCGTGTTTTTTTATAAAAGCAAGTGAAATGTGAAAAACAAGAAATGTTTATTTGTCTTCACATTTATTCATGAAATTTGATAACATGCAATCAGTTCATAACAATAAAACGTACATTTATATGCTTCTGTGAGGACTCATTTCATGTGGACATTGTCCATCAAAAATTCTTTCCCTTAGCCCATGCACTGACAAGAAGTTTATTTTGATAATTAACCATCAGGCAAGCCACTGTAAAAAGTTCATTAATATCTAAAAAAGCTAATGCTGGTCCTCTGGACATTCAAAAAAGCAAAACAAAGCAAAAAAACTAAAACTGTCTACAGTTTTTTGCTTTGTTTTGCTTTTTGAATGTCCAGAGGACTAGACTTAGCTTTTTTTAAATTAGATTTTTCTACCTGGATCATTGAGCATGCATCAGGGTAAGTTCATTAATACTTCCAACAATTGATAGCGGGATATCAATTGTTCATATCATGCTATCAACAATATTATGCATATATACACATAATGTATATGTGTATACACACATATATTATGTGTATATACACATATATTATGTGTATATACACATAATATATATGTGTGTATATACACATATATATTATGTGTGTATACACAAAATATATATATATATATATATATATGTGTATATACACATATATATTATGTGTATATACACATATATATTATGTGTATATACACATATATATTATGTGCATATACACATATATATTATGTGTATATGCAATCCCTTCGGATTGCACGCTCAATGTGAACTCGCACACGTGCGATTTTCTGTGTCTGGAGGATCATCCGTGGAAACTTAAAAGAATCCGGAAAAAAAAAAGAAAATCCGGAAAAAAAAAGAAAAATCTGTGGAAACGTAAAAGACCATTACACCAGCATGCTTAGGGACACAACAGTGTTCGTGATAATGTTTAACTTGCTTCTGAAACACGAGTTTATCTTTCCTAGCTGTCATAGGTCCTCAAAGCGGAAGCTAGCGATCCGCATACCGCTCAGGCGGATGTGACGTCAGCGCCGTAGGTGCAAAGAGCCCATTGTTCTTTTATTATTATTATTATTATTATTATTATTATTATTATTATTATTATTATTATTATTATTATTATTATCTAACAAAGCTGGGCACCGCTAATTAAAAACTTAGTTCCACAATTTCTAAAACGCTTATTAATTTTTTTAGGTCCACAATTTCAAAAGCACAAATGTCTTATGAAAATTAGGGGAAGCTAATCCAATTCGCTATTGTAGTGGACCTACCCAGGGTTAAGTTTTAAAATTGTTCTGTACACAAACAAAAACTCCTGTTTATTCTAAATACAAATTTTAGAATAACAGAGGTACAGACAAACAATTTATGCTCATTTTAAATACTGAAGAGATTTAAAATAACACTCAAAAAGCATCTTTTATTTGATTTTCAAATTAAACAAAAAAAAATGGTGGAGGACAGAGCAATTCCACATTAAGCTCTTCACATCTCTGAATTTTAAACAGAATTGGTGTGCACAACTGCACACTTTTAGTTAAAAATGGCATTTTTAACGTTTTTCTGTGTACAATCAATGACTCCAGTTTATTTTAAATAAATAGTTTAAAATAACAAACAGAATTACATTTTTCAATCCAGATAACTGCGGCAACTCAAAAGGTTTTACTGAAACTGAAATACATTCTCTTGGTGCAAAATAAAACAAAATCTGCTAACATTTTAGTGTGAACATTGCATTTATTTGTAATCTTTAAGAAGGCGTTTGAGTGAAAGACAGAAAACATTAAGCGTGGTTTAATAGTAATTGTTTTAAAAGATAGGTCTATTAAGTTAATACGGCCACGAAGGCTTAACTTACCATATGTTTCATTGCAGGTAAAACCTAAAATAAATAAAAAGGTACTGAATGAATGAAAGACTTGTTTATAGATTACTGGAATAAACCCAGGAAGCTGTTTTAGTTAAATAACTCACCGCTAAGAAAGCATTTATTTGCATACACTATAATAAATACCGTCTTATTGATTCAAACAAAATCAAAACTAAAAGATGGGAGATAACGATTGTGATGAAGCTTTACAGCTGCACACAGAAATACTTGAATTGTTCAGGCAAGATAACATTCGCAGAAGAGAAAATTTTCAACAAGAAAAACTTGAGTTAAAAAGTGAGATTGAGCAATTAAAAATAAAACGGCGTGCTATAAATGGTTTTGATGTTCGTCAACTCCCTGACCCGATCTGGTTAAAAACAAAACCAGAGCGTGAACTACATTACCAAGAAAAGGTCAAATCCCACTCGCTGGAGCTGGAAGGGACAAGTTCATCAACTCCCTCTCCTAATAAAGGCGAGAAGAAACATGTTTTTCAAACTCACAAACCACGTAGTGAAGATGCCCGCTGGAACTATGACCCGAAGTGGTTAAGAGACCCAATATGGTTGAGAAGGACGAGCACACGCCCTGTCCCTGCACCTCGGACGAAGCTGCCCGAGATAAGCAAAAAACCACAAACGGTGGACGCCCGCTCTTTAAGTGACCCTCCGCGGTCTACACCGAGCAAAGGTCCTGCCCCTGCACTGCGGACTGGACAGTCCGGGAGTAGCAAAAGGTCACAGAAGTTCCAGGAAAAAGGCAACATACCTCTAAGCTCTGAGGAGATAGTGGACATAAGTTGGTTGTTTGAAAACTTGAATGATATAGAGGATGACCAAACTGGTACAATGCGTGACGTTGTCTTTGATGACTCAGAGCACACAAATTACCAGCTGTTGGAGGCAGAGAATGAACTGATAAGGCAGAAGTGCAAACGACTAAGAGAAAAACTTCTCAAAGAAGGCCTTGAGTTACAACATCAGTTTAAACAATCAGTGATGAAACAGTGCGCTGTAACTGCTGTTGAGGCTCACATGCAAAACAAAACACCCTCTGAGGTGTGCCCAGGTCAAAAGGTCGTATCCCAGTCGCAAAAAATAGGCGAGGTTCTCTCTCCTATAGAAAGCGAGAATAAACACCGTCGTCTCAAAGGTCCTCTGACCTCAGAAGAGGCAGAGAACATGCGTCGGTTGTTAAAAGAGTGGGATGATACTAGCGAGAATGAACACTATCGTCTCAAAGGCCTTCTGACCTCAGAAGTGGTGGAGAACACGCGTCGGTTGTTAAAAGAGTTGGATAATACTAGCAAGAATGAACAAGATTTTCAAACTGACATACACCGAAATGTTGGTACCAGTTGGAACAGTGACTCAAAATGGTTTAAAGGGAGCCCCGCCCCTGAAGCACCTCAGATTGAAAAATCTGAGACAAGCAACGAACCACAAAAGGTAGGTGTTCACTCTCTAAGAGACCCACAACGGTTCAGATCGAACCAGGTGGGTGAAAACCAAGGTCCATCGGTGGGTGGACTTCAAAAGAAATTGAAGGATGAGGACCTATACTCATGTAACTATGCGTGGTCCCAACAGAAACCCCTGAGCCTTGGAACTGCACCTCCCGCGCCTCGAACTGAACAGTTCGAGACAGGCAAAGAGTCACGAATGTCCCGGAATAATGGCCCAACACCTCTATGCTCGGAAGAGACAGAGGAAGTAAGTAGTTTGTCAGTAGATTTGAATGTTACTGTGCTTGACCAACCTGATACAATGAGTGGCGTTATCATTGATAATGACACTATCAACATTGACCAACCTGGAGCGATGTGTAGCACTGTCTTTCACAAAGACTCAGAGCACACAAATAACTCAGCGCACACTACTACCAACATTGCCATGGATGTTGACAGCAAACCAATTGCTGACACACAACAACATCCTGAAGGTCATGATGCTGACAGCCAACAAGATGCTGACAGTAAGCAAGATTACACAGACAGAGTCACACGTGAACAGAAACGTGGGCCAAGACCTGTGAGGTTTCTGTGTAACTTTATACAAAGGGGGGTGGCTAAGAAAGCTTACCTGCCTATCACACTGGAAGGTGTCCTTGAGCGTGAAGCCCTCCTGGATGGCAGTTCTGATATAACTATTATGTCGGCCAAGCTGTTCGAGGAGCTGAGGACCGCCGCTAACGGTGTTGACATGCAAATACCCTTTGAGAAATGTGCTATTGAGCTACAGGGTCTCGCAGAGACGAGAACAACCCTAACAGCTATGGCTATGGTTCACATGCAGATTGGCGAAATGACACTACGCCACCCGGTGTACGTGTCTAAACTTGACTCATTCCCATTTTTGGTTGGCCAAGATTTTATAAACCGCTTCAACGCGATTATAGATTATGGTCGACGGAAAATGTGGAGCACAGTGAGAAAACCCCTGCCAATAAAAGTGCCTCCTAGTTGTGATACAGACTGCCTAACCGCAGGTACCGCAAAGGACACACGGGACACCTCATCCGAGGACGAGAGCCCGGTAAGTGAACCTTCAACTACAGGTGAGACAGAAGAGACCCAAAAGTTGGACCAAACTCTGGCCAAACAAGAGAACCTCCTCTGTGAGCTGACACATTCAGCACTCACTGAACACTACCTACCACAGGTAGTGAAAGGTGTTGAGATCCAAGGACCCCACACCGAAGACGCTGTACTGTCCCCTGGGACAGGTAAATCGGCTATCAGCCAAGCTTTCAATGAAACCTTGGTTCAAGAGCGTTTGAATCTGGAACTACTCAGAAATGACATAGTTCTTACAGACTCAAAGAGCACCTCTTCAGTCAAGACGTGGGAAGGCACACACAACGACAGTGACCTGTCGCAGTCTGTACAATCAGACACACCTGCGACTGCGCCGACAGTTGTGACACACCTGAATTACACGGAAAGAGGTAAACGTAAGAAGATACGTTGGCCAAATCCTAAACGATTCCTGTGTACCGTCTTCTCTCAGCTGCGCGAACAGCTTAAACTAAACGGTGGCATCCTAACTTGTGCCCATGGACGGACGTCCTCACCTGTGTTCGTGGTCCCCCATGACCAAAGGGGGGTGATGTTAGGCCATGCCAAAGACAAAGATTTGAATGTACACCTCAGAAACACTTTTGCTTTCGCCCAGAAAAACCTGGAAAAATCCGCTGAAGGACGCAAGGCGTACTACGACCAAAAGGCCTCTCACAATGAACTCCAAGTGGGAGACAGAGTCTGGTACTATACGTTCGCCCCAGCAACCGGGAAAGGAGGGTCCGAGACCGGAACTCTCGCCCGCAAACTAATGCCCAGGTGGACTGGACCTCATCTGATAACAGACAAAGTGTCCTCAGTCGTCTACGAAATCAAAATCAGCAAAGGCCGCAAAGAGCCAATTGCTAAATGGGTACATCGAAATCAGATCAAACCTTACAAGGCGTTCAATGACTCCACAAAAGACAAAGATCTCACAAACACACCGACTTCATGGGATAATAAGGTCGTCCAAACACAAGTTAGTAAATAAACTAATCAGGTTTAAACTACCGTATTTCCCACCCTATAAGTCGCATTGTCCAATTTGAACTTAGAAACGCTAAGCCTAACACCCACAACAAAACACTAGCCTTAACAACAGTTTAAATCCACGAGATTTAATTTGACCTCGGTCATAAGTTGAGACCTGTTTTCTTGTGTGTTGCACTTTGGAATCTGACGACAAGAGTGGGTCGAAGCAGTGAAACGTTGTTTCCTTGTTGTTTAGTCATTACTGTTGTCATTAGTTGAGATACTGTTTGGTTCTGAACACTCCCAGCCAAAAAGGTTTTGTATTAACATTGGTTAATGAATGATATGGATTTAACTATGCCAACATGCAGTTCGTTTTGTTAAATCTCAATCGTCGAAGAGTCAATGTAGTTTAAAGCTACTCAAGGTACCATAAACTACATTGACCTCACAATTTCTAAATTGAACCGATTCGATCGTTTCTATTCTAGATTGTCTATTCATTTTGATGAGTCTCGCCATAGACTTCAAAATTTATTAGGAATACCAAATCCTACGTCGTTCGTCTAAAAGACAACAGACATTTAGATCAAACTATATTTCATTTTTATTTTAGTTTAACCTAAACTAAGTAATGAATGGAGGAATAGTTTGGAATTAGAGGCCTTCGTTACAGAAGCCCTCCAAAATTTTATAGGTACAGATCCCTATATCTAATTTTACAGAATTGATCCACCCCTTAATTGGTAAGTGTAGCTGATCTAAACCATGATAGCTTACATACCAGGTGCATATAGGTAAGGCTTAATGTAAAATCCCAATCATAAGCCCACCTTAAAAACCACATAATTGCATGACACATAGAACCAGAGTGGCACTGACTGGAAACCAACCAGCCAACAACCTTCGATGTGGGGACCTGCAGCTCCAACGCTTGGTCTTCAACCTTCATCCAAGGGTCGCCTCCTCTGCGTCAATCGAGGGATCCCCTCTACATGCTGATTATGAAAACAATTGTTGCTGATCAATCAACAATACTAACCGTTGTGGAATTACTGCTGTGGAATTACCGCTGTGGATTATAAGACTTTGCTTTCCAAGGGATCACAGACTTTGTTTTCCAAAGGATTAAAAGCTTTTCGCAATGGGATTACCTCCGAACAGTATGGAATTTCCAAAAACTTTATGGGATTATAATTTTTGATTTTTCTTTTCCACTTACTGGATTGCTTCAAGATCAAAGACAGTTCAAGGTTTCCTTTCGTGTTGGACCCCATCCCCAAGGACTGGCGATGGCTTCCAAAAGGGGGGAGATGTAGTGGACCTACCCAGGGTCAAACTAAGGTTTTTGAACTGTCCAGTGATGACCTTTACTGACCTCTCAGTAAAGCAAGACATTTACTACAAAATCATTCCATTAGTTGTAATCTTAGAACATAGTCACCAAAAGAGACTATTTCTATCTTTGATTTTATTCTAATGTGACCAAAAGAATAACTTTTGTCATTTTCATGATGTGTGCTTTTAAGCTGTGTTATTCTGTAAGAGTTAAACGGTGTTCACTGCTGTGTTAAAGGTGAAACCTCGGGTCACAGAGACCGGACGGTTTTGTTTAGAAAGTCAGAAGACAGTTAATCTGTTGTTTTTCATGAAAAGGGCTCCAGCTTGCTGTCTTTTCCTAAACAAATCTCCCTCTGCTCTGGCTGTAACCTTGGGTCGTGATAAGACAAGTGAACTCCTCTCTTTGTTCCTTTTTAAGTCCTAAGTTTTGCTGAAACACTTCAGAGTTTCTGGGAGCTTCGAAAGATGATGTGAACTTTCCAAAGAGCTGAATGACCACCAGTCACGCGCTAAGGACTCGTCATCCAGCTGGGACTGATAACATGGTGTTATGGGTCCACTTCGAACGAGCGTAAGCTCACAAACTTTGTTATTCCTTCCTGGAATAAATTATCTTGAGCCAAGAAACCACGACTGTCACGGCTTCTGCCGACGAAAGCGAGTATCACCGACACCGACAAGGTAAACACGTCTGGAGTCCAGCTTGGACTTGCGGGACCGACGACTCGTCAGTCCAAGGCTGACCACAGCTCTTTGCCAGAACCAAGGCGGACGTCTTAAGGTAAAGGAGCAGCTGTTTGCTTACTGGAGGTGTGATGATATCTTAGCTGGACGCGTACGGAAGAGTGTCATCTGGTTTCATAATTGCAAGATAAACTTCCTCTCTTAACCTCCCAATTCTTCTTAAATCTTCCTCCTATTCTTTTCCCTCTCAATCTAAGCTGGAAACTAATTAAGTTTAAAGAGCCCTCAGACTAAATATGTTTAACATCTAGTATTTATGTCTGTTGTTATAATTCAAGTGTGCTGACGTATTAATTTGAAAGAAAGTGAAATCATGTCAATCAAGTGTAATGGTGTTAATTTAGTTGATTTATTTTAAATAAATGGTAGTGTCGCCTGGCATACCAAGCTAAGTTGTGTCCATTGTCACTTATAGCTCTGTTTATTTATCCATCATAGAGATCACAGAAATATTGGGTAAACTGAAAAAGAACAGAATCCGTGAATTTACTATTCAATCTGAATAAGTAAATTAATTAAGGTAAAGAGGTCAGTACTAATATTGACCTCCTCATAATCCTTTACACTATTTATATATTTTCTATATTATATATATATATATTTATATATAGCCGGCAGCGTTATCAATATTTGCACTACACTGCCAACTGAAAAGTAACAAAAATGATCCTAAAAGGATGAAATTACAAAAATCAAAGGATTTATTTAATACTTTACGTACATATATTCTATTCGGCCACGAAATTAACAAAAAATAGAATGATCTTTTAATCCCTAAAACCACGTTTAAATCTCAAATACACGGGTGTGTCGCCACCGCATTTATACATAGTAACCCAAATACATGAAACTAACGACTCGCCGTCGAATGGTCGACACAAAACGCACAATAAAATCCTCCGGCCACGTTAATTTGGCTTGAAACAGCGGGGTTTTCTAAGGATTTCCATTAGTAACCCAGCACAACCAACAGGCAGACACAGCGTTAGCGTCTATAGGTACGGTAGTCAACAGATTTAATGAAAAGTAACTAAAATACATGAAAATAACGACTCACCGTCGCGTGGTATACACAGAACACACAATAGAATCCTCCGGCCGCGTTAATTTGGCTTGAAACAGCGGGGTTTTCTAAGGATTTCCATTAGTAACCCAACACAACCAACAGGCAGACACAACGTTAGCGTCTATAGGTACGGTAGTCAACAGATTTAATGAAAAGTAACTAAAATACATAAGAATAACGACTCACCGTCGCGTGGTATACACAGAACACACAATAGAATCCTCCGGCCGCGTTAATTTGGCTTGAAACAGCGGGGTTTTCTAAGGATTTATCCAAGTACCCAGCGCAAACAGCTAGCCACGGAATTAGCCCCTGAGTTCACCTCTAACCCGGAAGCTGTCGAGATGGAATAGTCCATTTTTAGTAGGGGGATAAAGAAATCGACCGTTTTTTTAATTGCTTATTTAATGATTGTTTTCATCGTAACTATAATTATTTTTATGTTAAATGTAGATTAACAAGCAGGATCAATGTTAGGAATTAGGTGACTGGCCGGGGCGCGGCGGGGCCGGGGCCTCATGCTGATGGGATCCCCAGGCAACGGCATCATTTACCTACATGGTAGATCCTGTCTGTTCTCCGCTCTGCCCCCCTCCCCCCTCCAACCCTCCCTCCCCCCAACCCTTCCTCCTCTCTGCTCTTACGGTGGGGAAAAAGGTAAAACAAGCAGCATAAGAGCTTGTAAATAAGTTTATTGGTTTTTACTGATAGATAATTAGTTATTAGCGGTACTGCATTTTAAATAAAAATAGCACAAATCCGCTTATGAATTATAAAAGTTAGTCAATTCACAAAAACGCTGACAAAAAGTTTAGGTCCACTGTAAGCGGAATAGCGCTTTAGCGCTCCCTAGCGTTCATCCGCCCACCTTTGTTATCTAATTAACATTTTTACTTAAAAATTATAATCTTATTAACTCATTTTTTAAAACCTATTTGTGTTTTATTTCCAGTCTGGGACAGAGATAGCAGCTGACATCTTCCTCTTCAGGGAAATCCACCAGATCACCTGCAGCTAAGAAGTCTGTGATGACTGAACTCTGAACTTTTCCAAGGACCTGTCCCACCTGGGGGAGCAGGTCCAAGAATAGGTTTTGAGTAATGAGGCCAAATATAGCCACACTGCTGCTACTATTGTTATTGAGATGATTTTCTCCACCGCTGGAGAAATTAACTGCAACTAGATCTGTGCTTTTAGCAGAAATTTTGGACAAGTTGGTCTTTTTCGACAAAACTTAAAATGTGATTACCTGTAGTTAGATTGTCAACAGTGTTGCTGCTTATTGTTCTGGTTCTGATTTTATTGTATTTATTAAGATTTTTATTATTGTTAGTATAGTTTTTTTTTATTGTAAAGAGTGACTTTTATTTAAAATATCACCCAAATGGGTCGCTTTTATTTATTTTTATACAAACGTATTGTTTACTTGGCATATTTTCAAAATAAACATTTTGTAAGTCTTTATTTTGTATTTTTTTGGTACCGAAAATTAACTTAACCGAAATGTGGTTTTAGTGTACCGTTACACCCCTAGAAGATAGTGATTGTGAGGGTAAAATTGTGTTTGTGTGTGTGTGTGTGTGTTTTGAAGTAACATTGTCTTTATTGTACATGTGTTTCAGTGGTTCCTGTCTCTGTTTAGAGCTGATTAAGAAGAAGAAGCAGCTCCTCAAGACTGAAGGCCTGATGTTGACCGGACCCAGAGCCTCTTATCACAAAGTAGAAGAAAAGACCCTTAGACCAGTCTGGTGGGTGACCAACTTAATATGGAGGAGACCGATATCAGATTTTAGGTCACTTCAGTTTCTTTAAAGAGTGAGGAGGATATAAAAAAAAAACTTACCAGGAACCCAGGTTTAAAGACTCTCAAAGACAGTTCCACCTCTTCAAAGACTGACGTTAACGAGGCCGATGAAGAGGATGGTGAAATGACCAATCCTGACTCTCTGCTAAAGAACTCATCAGACTCTGAATCAGAACGTGAAGACAGTATGAAAGACTGGAAGGAGAGCAGGGCTCCTGAATCAGAAGTAAAAACTGTCAACAAATCTTTGAGCTGCTCTGAGTGTGGTAAGCAGTATGTCAGTAACCGGACTCTTCAAAGACACATGACAAGTCATTCAGGAGTGAAGTCTTCAAGATGTCTGCTTAATAAGAAATGTGTTGGAGAGAAGAAAAATGTAGAGTCAAGCAGGAAAGTCCAGGCAAGACCAAAATCAATAAGCTGTGATGACTGTGGTAAAAGATTGACTTCCAAATCAAAATTAAACAGACACATGAGAGTCCACACAGGAGACAAGCCGTTTCCTTGTGAACTTTGTGGACATAGATTTAGTCAGAAGACAAATTTAAACTCACACATGAGAGTCCACACAGGAGAAAAGTCATTTCCTTGTGATCTTTGTGGACAAATATTTAGTCAGAAGACAAATTTAAACTCACACAGGAGAGTCCACACAGGAGAAAAGTCATTTCCTTGTGAACGCTGTGGACAGAGATTTAGTCAGAAGGCAGATTTAAACAGACACATGAGAGTCCACACAGGAGACAGGCCATTTCCATGTGAACTTTGTGGACAGAGATTTAGTCAGAAGGCAGATTTAAACAGACACATGAGAGTCCACACAGGAGAAAAGCCATTTCCTTGTGAACTCTGTGGACAAAGATTTAGTCAGAAGGCAAGTTTAAACTCGCACATGAGAGTCCACACAGGAGACAAGCCATTTCCTTGTGAACTTTGTGGACAAAGATTTAGTCAGAAGACAAATTTAAACTCACACATGAGAGTCCACACAGGAGAAAAGTCATTTCCTTGTGAACGCTGTGGACAGAGATTTAGTCAGAAGGCAGATTTAAACAGACACATGAGAGTCCACACAGGAGACAAGCCATTTCCATGTGAACTTTGTGGACAGAGATTTAGTCAGAAGGCAGATTTAAACAGACACATGAGAGTCCACACAGGAGAAAAGCCATTTCCTTGTGAACTCTGTGGACAAAGATTTAGTCAGAAGGCAAGTTTAAACTCGCACATGAGAGTCCACACAGGAGACAAGCCATTTCCTTGTGAACTTTGTGGACAAAGATTTAGTCTGAAGGCAAATTTAAACAAACACATTAGAGTCCACACAGGAGAAAAGCCATTTCCTTGTGAACTCTGTGGACAAAGATTTAGTCAGAAGGCAGATTTAAACAAACACATTAGAGTCCACACAGGAGAAAAGCCATTTCCTTGTGAACTCTGTGGACAAAGATTTAGTCAGAAGGCACGTTTAAACTCGCACATGAGAGTCCACACAGGAGACAAGCCATTTCCTTGTGAACTTAGTGGACAAAGATTTAGTCTGAAGGCAAATTTAAACTCACACATGAGAGTCCACACAGGAGACAAGCCGTTTTCTTGTGAACTTTGTGGTCAAAGATTTAGTTATAAAACAAATTTAAACTCACACATGAGAGTCCACACAGGAGACAAGCCGTTTCCTTGTGATCTTTGTGGACAAAGATTTAAACATAAGACACATTTAAACAGACACATGAGAGTCCACACAGGAGACAAGCCATTTCCATGTGAACTTTGTGGACAAAGATTTAGTCATAAGGAAAATTTAAACACACACATGAGAATCCACACAGGAGACAAGCCGTTTCCTTGTGAACTTTGTGGACAAAGATTTAGTCATAATACAAGTTTAAACAGACACATGAGAGTCCACACAGGAGACAAGCCATTTCCTTGTGAACTTTGTGGACAAAAATTTAGTCAAAATACAAGTTTAAACAAACACATGAGAGTCCACACAGGAGTGAAAACTTTCTACCAGAAAATATTAAAATAATTATTATAGGCCATGAGATGCAACTGGTGTTTTAACACCCAAATAAAATTAATTTTGATTTTGTAAAATATATTCTGTAACAATATTTGAACAGGTGACCCCCTACCTACGACTCCATCGACCTACGGCAGCTCGGACCTACGAACGTATCATATTTAATAAAAATATGACATTACTGTATTAATTTTTTTTGTGTGTGTTTAAATGTTCTTAATTTCATGTGTACAGCACTTTGTTGCAGCTGTGGTTGTTTTAAAGGCTTTATAAATAATAATTATGATAAAAATGATCATTTCTGATCATTTTTGTCATGATTGCGCAATAATTGTGCAACTTCCGGTCGTAACAGGAAGAAGGTCTCCAGTTTACACGGTTACAAGTTAAGGCAGAACACCGGACACCATCTTAGGTCAGTTACAGCTACAGTAGCCAGGTTTGGAAGACTGGTTGATCAGGATCGCCTCATATGGATAATTACTAGCTGGAATCGCTCTGTGAGCTCTGTGGACGTCTCAGGCTGGAGCAGCAGCTGCAGATTGATCGCCGATTGCGCCACACCGTCGCTCCAACACCAGCTCATGGCCTGGCTAGCAGAAGCTAACACAGGCCTCGAGAGCTAACACAGGCCTCGAGCAGCTCCCGTGGTTTGCTCGCCGGCCGCGCGACAACAACAACGCATGGCAACCTAAGATGTCGGCTTTGACCATCTCAAAGTAAGAAAATATATTTTTATTTATTCTGTAAATGTGAATAGCAATGTTTAACATTACAGTACACTACTGTACATGCTTAAATGTGTGTGCGGCGCTCCGTTAGCGGTATTTCCGCGACGTACGAACGGAATAACGACCTACGAACGGGACGATATTTTCACCCCCTAGCTACGACAGTTCGAGCTGCGAACAGTTCTTAGGTCCCTAAATCGTTCGTAAGTAGGGGGTTCCTAATCTATGATTTGCTCCTAATTTCTCAAGAATACTTTAAAAACAAACTAATTAAACCTTAGATCATAATTTGGACTATAGATGTTGGTTCTAAAATACTGGTTCAGTGGTTGTGCAATATGTGGAGAGAACCAACCAACCAATCAAATTGTTTTTTTCAAACAGTCAGACCCCATGAAATGTTATTCATGTAATTCCTGAGAATTGTTATTTAATCAGTTAGTTACTTGGTTAATTAACAGATTTCTCATGCAGATGAACTAATTGTGTTTTAATTAAGGATGGGGCTGATCCGGTATCAGTTTTGGCCTCGGCCTCCTATACCAGCATAATTTACCTACTGGAATTTTCCGATACAATCTGCAGAGATTTTCGATCCATGATGAATGTCTATGTCTGCTGAAACATCTCCACGTGTGCTTCCCTGCCGGCTGCTCTGCAAGGCAGGGAATCAAACTATGGAATGGATTTTCTGAAGGAAATTAATTTCATAGTTTGAAGCCAGCTAAAATGTGAGTAAATACATGAGGACTGAGAGCAGCACTGTGGCTAACGGCTAACCAACTTTTCATCTCAACATGTCCGCTGTGTGGAAGTGTTTTTCACTAAACACTAGGGCTGGGCCATATCATATCGTTTATGATAATACCTGTAAAAACAGCTTGCCCGTGCGAAAAAGTTATATCATGATACGCTAATTTCATGACGTAATATGTCAGAACGTCCCGCCCCCTTAACAACCGAGCGCTTCAAACTACAAAACAGAACTGTGCACCTCCCTCCACCAGTCTGTGTGCAATATTAGCTGGCTAAAATGCTAAAAAACAAACAACTCAGGCAGCTTCTCCCCCCTGCGCGCAGGCACAGAGAGCTCAAATGTCTCCCCCGCCCCACCCCGCTCTGAGCAGCCGCTGCACGTGCTGCCGGTTGCAGCCTGCGTCTCCCTCGCTGTTACAAACACGTGCAGCTCAGCTGTCTACACAGTCGGTCTTCACACATCTCCTCCTACATGTCTCTGTGTGTGACCTTTTTTTAGTTAAATTAAAAAAAAAATCTGCATGCCTCTTATGATTGTCTATTGTTGTCGCTGTTGTCATTCTTTGTTGAAAACAGGTCTCTCTTGTAAATGAGTCCTCGGGGCTCAATGGGATTAACCTGTCTAAATAAAGGTTGAATGAATTGCGAGTAATTAGAATTAGAAGTTCTACTGTTCAAAATATTTCTGTGATAATTCAATCTTTTTTCCAATCATTTTACAACAAGCTGTTTGGTTTAATACCAATAGTAATTATCCATATGAGGCGATCCTGATCAATGTTGAAAGTTTATTATCAAATTTCATACTTGATGATGTAAAATCTTTTGTTTCATTTTGCTGTATTTCTTTATTTTATTTTACTTTTGATCACAATAAAGCTTATGATTGTGGAATAGTTTGTGTACTGATAGCTGTTATTATTGTAGCTACCGCTAGGGGAGCTGTAGGCTACTGCATGTAGATACTGTGCAGAACGTAGTAGAAGAAGAGTTGAATAAAGAAGTTATCAAGCTAAAGCACGAGGCTTCTTCCCGATGTTTTATTCTTACTAAGAATAAGAACATTACATGGTACCAGGAGTTAGAAGCAACACAATGATGGATGCATTAAAACCGCCAAGTCCGTTGAAACTGACTGGAAACGTGGATGCAAGTTGGAGATCTTTTAAAGAGCAGTTCATGCTGTACCTCGCTGCTGTCGGAGTGGATCGGCGGGCAGATGAAAGGAAAATAGCCATGCTGCTCACCATCGCCGGAACAGAAGCGATAGAAGTCTTCAACACGTTTGTGTTTGCTCAACCCGAGGACAAAGATAAGTTTGAAGAGGTTGTGAAGAAATTTGACGAACACTGTCTGTCAAAGAAAAACGAAACTTATGAGAGGTACGTCTTTCGCTCACGCCTACAGCAAGCGGGTGAGTCATTTGATACCTTCCTCACAGACCTCAAGCTTAAAGCTCAGTCCTGTAATTTTGGTGACCTCAGAGACTCAATGATAAGAGATCAGATAGTGTTTGGCACCAATGAGATGAAACTGACAGAGAAATTATTAAGAGAAATGGAGCTAACTTTGGACAGTACTATAAAAATATGTCAAGCCAGCGAGTTAGCACGAAGGCATGTCATCTGTTTTCAAGAGCCTGCACAAAGAACAGCACATCAAGAAGATGAGACTGTCAATGCAGTGATGAAAAGAACATCTTGGAACAAATTTAAAAATTATGACAGCAAAAGCAAAGACAATAATGAAGAAATTTACAGTTGCAAAAGATGTGGTGAAAAACACAGACAAAGACAATGTCCTGCCTTTGGTAAAAAATGTGCAACATGCAAAGGACTAAACCATTATGCTAAAATGTGTTTCTCCAAGAAAAGAGGACAAGAAATCCACACAGTGCAGGAGGACACAGCTGACTGTGCATTAAGTGAAACATTTTACATCAAAATGGTGTCACAAGATGAAGATGTCAGCTCACAGTCTTCAAAAGCAGACGCTGTTAAAGCTGTAAATGTGGTCGCAGAAGACAAATGGACTGCTCCACTGTTAGTTAATGGGACCATAGTGACATTCAAAATTGACACTGGGGCCAAAGTTAACTTAATCCGCGAAAGGGATTTCAACACATTAAAGGAAAAGCCTAAAATTCAGTCAGAAAAAGTCTCACCTCTGAAGGCTTATAACAACCAACCGATACAAACAAAAGGTGGCTGCAGACTGAATGTAACAGTAAAAGGCAAAGAGCATAATCTACTGTTTACCATTGTGCCTAATGGGCATGAGTCTCTCATTGGAGACAAAACATCTGAAGACCTAGGACTGGTCAAGAGGATCTATCAGATCAATGCTGACAACATAGAAGTATCTGCACAAGACAAAAGACCGGAGCACCACCAGCAGCGTGAAGGAAGCACGGACATAGTGTTGGCAGATGCACTATCACCAGCACCAAGCAGTGACAAGCTGGGCATCTCTGTATCTGAGGATGCAGAAACACATGTAAACATGGTGGCTGCCACACTCCCTGCATCAGATGTAATGTTGCAGAAAATTGTACAGGAAACAAAGATGGAGGAGGAGACCAACGAAGGAAGTCTTGTAAAGAAGAAGTCTCAACCTGAAAGTCAAAACTGCACCACAGAAGTGGAAAAAGAAAAAAGTAAAAAGCTGAACATGGTGGCGAAACAAGAGACATGTTGGGATCAAAGTGTTGAGCAGGACGAGAAGATGAAAACGAGGAAACTTGACATCAGTGACATGGATGAGGAAGACAAGAGTGTGAGCAAAAAGAAGAAGCAGACTGAGGGATGTGTTGAAGAAAAGAAGAAGGGAAACGCTGTAACTACAGATGTTACGGAAACGAAAAACAAAAAGAAAGCTAAAGTCAAGGAAAACGGAGTGACGTTAGAAACACCGCAGGTTGAAATTGAGGAGGCAAACTTGAAAAGGAAGAAGAAGAAAAAGAAAGAGGCGAAGAAGGAAGCAGCCGAGATGAAAAGAAAGAAGAAAAAAGTGGTTGAAGACAAACGTCACAGAGAAAGAAAGAAAAAGGACAGAAAAGCAACGGAGCTAAATGAAGTAGGACCCAGTTCGTTTACTAAGACAGAAAATGGACAAGTGTTCAGAAGAAACCGGAGGAGTTTGTTAAAGGTTCAAGATGCTAACCATCAGGTCGAAGAGGATGAATCTGAACAACAGAGTGTTACATCAGATGTTTATGTTTATTAAATTTGTTCATTTTTTTTACAAAAGAAACAGTACAAGACAATCTCATAAATGATTTTGTACAAAATGTAAAAAAATGAAAGGTAGCAGAAAGAAGAATAAATCTTATTATATCTGCCCCTTACTTTCAACAATCAGATTAAACAACAATAATCAACCATGTAAACAATAATAATCTTCAACCAACTTTTTCCAACAATCAGATTAAACAATAATAATCTTCAGCCAACAGTACAAAATGACTAACTCTTTCTAATTTTCTAACTAATACAATACACATTACGCTATTTCATATTTTTTTTTAACACATTTGTTTTGATCATTTTTTTAAATGTAAACATTGACTTGGCATTTTTAACTACATTCTCCAAGCCATTCCATAATCTAATTCCCTGAATTGAGGTAGAACGTCCCTTCAAACTGGTTCTGAATTGTGGTTTTACAAACAACTCTGTCCCCTTAAGATTATAACAACTTTGTCTTTTAACAAAGTGCATTTGGATATTTAAAGGTAATGCATTATTTTGAGCTCTATACATAACTGATAAAATATTATAGTCTACCAAATCATGGAACTTCAATAACTTTAGTTGATAAAATAATGTACTTGATGGATGACGGTAATGCTTTCTAGTGATAATTCTTACGGCTCTTTTCTGTAATACAAAAATAGGTTTTGTGATTGTTTTACACGCATTCCCCCAAACATCAATACAATAGATTAAGTGTGGAACAATGATTGTGTTATACAACAAATACAGAGCTTTATCATTCAATAGGTCTCTGACTTTGTACAGTACTGCAATCGATTTAGCTATTTTTATTCTTACAGAATTTATGTGTTGTTTCCATGTCAGTTTGTCATCAATGATAACACCCAAAAACTTCACCTCATTCACTCTACAAATCTCAACATCCTCAATTTTGAGTGGAACATCAACAGTTTTCTTTTTATTACCGAATATCATGTAATTAGTTTTTTCTAGATTTAATGATAATTTATTTATTTTAAACCAAGTTTGTATCTTGACAAATTCTGTCTTTATCAATTCCAACATTTGTTCTATATCTTCACCTAAACAGAAAAAAGTGGTATCATCAGCAAAAAGTACACATTTAAGGAGTCCTGACACATTTACCAAGTCATTCACATATAAAATAAAAAGCTTTGGTCCAAGTACAGAGCCTTGGGGAACTCCACATGTGATATTACAGAGGTCAGATCTTACATCATTTATTTGTACAAATTGTTTCCTATCTTTTAAGTAGCTAGATACCCACTGTAATGCTGGTCCTCTAATACCATATTTGTTCAGTTTTTCAAGGAGAATGGTGTGATCAATAGTATCGAATGCTTTTTTTAAATCAACAAAAATACTGATACAATATTGTTTTTGATCGACAGCAGTAGTTATTTGTTCCATTAATTCCATGAGAGCCATTGATGTAGAGTTTTTTTATCTAAACCCATACTGACTGTTGCTTAGAATATTTTGTTTATCTATAAATTGGTCTAGTCTGTTTACAAATAGTTTTTCAAGAATTTTTGAAAACTGTGGTAACAAGGATATAGGTCTATAATTGTTGAATACACATTTATCACCATTTTTAAAAAGAGGAACGACCTTAGCTACTTTCATATTATCTGGAAATATTCCTGTTGAAAATGATAAGTTACATATGTATGTGAACGGCTCAATAACATGGCTCATTATGTCCTTCACAAACATCATATCCATGTCCACCCAGTCTTTCGATCTCTTGTCTGTAAGATGTTTTACTACATTCATTATTTCCTCTTTGTTAGTTCCATTTAGAAAAATACTATTTGCACAACCTGTAATTGAGTGGATCACATTTTTATCTACTTTTGGTATCTTAGCTGCAAGGCTTGATCCAACATTCACAAAATATTGATTAAATCCATTTACAATTTCATTTTCATCATGAATTTCATCGTTGTCTTTTACAAAATATTTTGAAATACCAGTTTTTGCTTTATGATTCTTCAGGACACTATTCATTACTCGCCATGTTGCTTTCATATCACCATTACTTTTATCTAATAATTTACTATAATATTCTTTCTTATGTTTCCTTATAATCCCTACTAATTTATTTTTATACTTTTTATATTTTTCTTCAGCGCTCTGACTTCGCAATTTCAAGAAACATGAATACAAATAATTCTTTTTTTTACAAGCATTTCTCAACCCTTTTGTCATCCATGGTTGGTCAACGATATTTCTCTTTGTATAATTCGTTTGTACACAATTCTTTTCATACAGAGTTTCCAGGATATTCATAAACTCATCATATGATCTGTTCACATCATCAACATACACTTCATTCCAGTCTTGTTTATCTAGATCCTCTTTTAATTTTTCCAAAACTTTTTTTGATGTGTTTATGATCTTTTTCTTTGTTTTAACTGCTTCTGTGATACTTTGATCATTTTTATAGATTGTGAAAACTGGTAAATGATCACTTAAGTCGGTCGTTAAAATACCACCTATCACCTCTCCGTTTGTTATATTTGTGAAAATATTATCAATTATTGTGGCACTATGAGTTGTAATTCTTGTTGGCTTGGATATCAACGGATACATATTTAAACTGTACATTGAATTTATAAATGTACTGATGTTATTTGAATCTGTTTTATTTCCCATATCAATGTTAAAGTCTCCACACAAAAAAACTTTTTTATTAAAACTCTTCTCCAATAGCTCCAAGATTTTATCAGTGAATATTTCTATATTTGATCCTGGTGATCTATATACACAACTTATTATTATGTTTTTATCATTTTTGTTTATTATTTCTATTGTTATCATTTCCATAATATTATCAACTATTATTGACATTTCATTATTTAATTTACATTTTATTTCATTCTTAACATATAGAGCGACTCCACCACCTCTTTTATTATTTCTGTTCATGTGAAATAATTCATACCCTTCGATGTGAATATTACTTGTGTTATCATCATTGAGCCATGTCTCTGACAGTGCTATTATCGTAAAAGTTCTATTTAACTGTTTTAAGTAATCTGTTATTTTGGATATATTTGCATTTATACTTCTGCTGTTAAAGTGAATAATAGAGAGAACTCCATTTGTTATATTGATGTCATTAAATTGCTCTTCATTGTAGTATTCGCTATCTTTTATTACTGGAAAAAAGTTAGCATCAATAACATCATTAACATTATATATTTTAGGTTCTGAGTCTTCGTATGTTGTCATGTTCTAATGTATTTGTTCATTTCACTGTATGTTATGTCCATTTTGTGTGTAAGTTGTTTCATTGATTTGTAATTTGTCCTCTCCTGAGTTCGTCTAGATCCTTCAGTTCTTTTATCATTTTAGGGTTAGCCCCTTCATGTGTTTTGATAAAGATGTTTCCATTTCTTGTCCATGTTGATGCTATTTTATTTTGGTTTTTTAACCACCTTGCTTCCTTTGCAATTTTTCCATTTTTTTTGTTAGATGTTCATTTATGTAAACGTCTGTTCCCTTCAGTAGCTTTGATTTACTAATTACGTAGTTTCTAAACTTCCTGCTAACGAACTCGACGACTACCGACGGTTTGGTATTTGGTGGTTTACTGGGCAGGGTGTAACAGAACGAAATGTCCTCATATTTTATGTCATAGTAATTGTCCCATAAAAAATTAACTACAGTCTCCTCCAGAGTCTCTAGTTCTTCCTGTGGTGCATCCTCAGTTGGGCCAGTGTTATTGAGAGCTTGTTTAAATGTCCGACACTTACTAACATCAAGTCCTGTGATCACCACGTTGTTTTTTTTGTGTATTGTTCCATGTCATCTATTTTTCTTTCCAGTTCAGCTATTTTATTGTCTTTGCTAATTATCAGTTCTTTCAGTTGTCTTATTTCATCAACCAGACCGGCCTGTGAATCAATTTTTGCTGATAATACTGATAGTTTTTCACTTATATAGTTTAGTGATTTTTTAAAGTCTTGCATTTCTGTTGAGCTGTTTCCCTCCGACTCTGTTGTCTTTTGTCCTCTATTTTTCGTCATACTTACAGAGTTAGTAGTCTAGTGGTAGCAGGTCTCTGGTTGATGGTTTGTTTACTGAACCACGTGGCCCTTCCACGAGGCTCACAGGCCTAACGATGGTGGCTGTGGCCCAGTGCCCAGATCAGCGGTTAGTTCAGAACTCACGGTCTCAGCAGTCTGCAGCAGTCAGATCTGTTATCCTAAGAGGTTGGCTCACTAGCCTGGCTTAGACGGCGGTCCTCCGGTTTGCACACGGTGTTGGGCCTCCTACAGTCGCAGCAGCTCCGGTGTTAGCCCAGTTAGCACAGCTCGTGGCTCCAGGCGGCGGTCCTCCGGTCCTCCGGTTCGCACACGGTGTTCGGCGTAGCTCGCAGCCCCAGGCGGCAGTCCTCCGGTTCGCACACGGTGTTCAGCGCAGCTCGCAGCCCCAGGCGGCGGTCCACCGGTTCGCACACGGTGTTCGGCGTAGCTCGCAGCCCCAGGCGGCGGTCCTCCGGTTTGCACACGGTGTTCGGCGCAGCTCGCAGCCCCAGGCGGCGGTCCTCCGGTTTGCACGCTCCTGTCCAACAACAACTCGCTCGTTGCTCTGCTTACCCGTCCAACAGGACGTCCAACAGGACTTGCTGCTCTGCTCACGTCTGCAGCAAACAGTTTAGCGCAGGTCCTGTCCACCAGCAGCCAGTTTAGCTCAGCTCTCGTCCATCTGGGGCCTGGATGTAATTTATTGACCCACAGCAGCACTCCAATGCCTCTCTGGCCTCACCAGCTCACAGACTGCAGATCAGACAACAGACTTCAGATCGTCAGCCTGTAGCAACAATCCCCAACTCCGTGGTGTTTTGCCGCATTAGTTTTAATCAGCAGCATATGGCTAGCGTTAGCTTGTAGCCTGTAGCCTCCACTCCCAGCTTTGTTGTTTTCTTTCGCGGCAACAAAGCACCTCCAGCGTGCCGGCCCGCGTTTCTTCGTAACAACCAGTGTATGTTTCCGGTTTATTTATTCACGAAGCCCGCAGCTCCGCAGCTCCGGCACCCGGTTACGGTGTCTCAGCTCGGTTAGCTTTGATTAGCCCGGTTTGTAGCTACGCTAGGCTAACTCTCGGCAAAAACTCACGGACACGTTGGCTTGTAGATTCATAATTCTGGATCGCATGTTCCAGTCCAATTTCCGCAATTTTTTCAGCACTCCTCTCTGCACATCCAGCGCAAAAAACTGTGAGTACAAGCTCTCCAATACCCCTTTGGAGGTAGTACTGGTAGGAGCCCGACTAAAAGCGTCCTCTTTGCTCAGCCGCCATATTTTTTGAATACCGTATTCGTTGGCGTATAAGTCGCACTGGAGTATAAGTCGCACCAACCTAATTATGCCCAATTAAATGGAAAAATCAACGTATAAGTCGCACCGGCCTATAGGTCGCACCTCACGTGAACTGGTGTTTTGCCCAAAATGGACTGGCTGCCAAATTGTTTGGAAGGACTTTTGACAAGATTATCACATAAAAACTACAGTATTTTGTTTGATGTGTCTTAGTTGAACTTTTCATTAATAAATGAACATTATTTTGGACTGGCTGCCAAATTGTTTGGAAGGACTTTTGACAAGATTATCACATAAAAACTACAGTATTTTGTTTGATGTGTCTTAGTTGAACTTTTCATTAATAAATGAACATTATTTTGGACTGGCTGCCAAATTGTTTGGAAGGACTTTTGACAAGATTATCACATAAAAACTACAGTATTTTGTTTGATGTGTCTTAGTTGAACTTTTCATTAATAAATGAACATTATTTTGGACTGGCTGCCAAATTGTTTGGAAGGACTTTTGACAAGATTATCACATAAAAACTACAGTATTTTGTTTGATGTGTCTTAGTTGAACTTTTCATTAATAAATGAACATTATTTTGGACTGGCTGCCAAATTGTTTGGAAGGACTTTTGACAAGATTATCACATAAAAACTACAGTATTTTGTTTGATGTGTCTTAGTTGAACTTTTCATTAATAAATTAACATAATTTTTGTATATTTTGTGTCTTTCATCATTTATCTTTAAAGATAAACACATAAAAATATATTTTTATTAGCTGACATTACAGTAAAAAACGTGTCTCAGTTTAAAATGATGACAGAAACAGATACTGTATTTATTTTATGGTTTTTATTTATTTATTCAAAACCATTGAAGTCTTCATCTTCTGTGTCACTGCACCATTTTTGGACCAGGCAGATGTCAACAGTGTAGGTACTGTAAAGGGTTTCTTAGCGCCCATAGCGGCCGAAACTGGTACTGCACCATTTTTGGAGTTTTTGACCAAAGTCAAATTATGACCAAAATATTGGAAAAATCGACGTATAAGTCGCACCGGCCTATAAGTCGCAGGGCTTAGAAATGTAGGCAAAAAGGTGCGACTTATACGCCGGAGAATACGGTAGTAATCCTATTGTCACATATTTAAATTTTAGGCATACAGCAATTAAAACTGCATGTATAGGAATTAGGAACGTATAGTTTAGCATATTTAAATACTTTTGGTGGAATACAATATTTTAATGTATGACATGTTTATCAAGATACAACCAAAGATGCAATTTATTCACACACACATTATGTATACATATTCAGATACTGTAATTATATATATATAT
>JBBPBX010017309.1:35845-47024 GCA_038048925.1 Garcialebias charrua | reverse complement strand
CCGACAAAGACAGAACTCACAGAGGAACTTATATACACACAGGCAGGGCTTGGGACAAAGGTGAAAATAATCAGACTGATTGGAGCACAACACCAGGAAGGACCAGAGTGAACACTTGGGGAAGTAATAAATAACAGACCAGGGCAAGGGAACTAACTAAAACATGTAACATGAATAACTAAACTGGGGCTGAACAGAGAAGTAAACTAAACAGGAATTTAACTAATCTGGAGCAGGACAGGGAAATAAACTAAATCTGAAATAACTAAAATGGAGCAGGGTAGGTTGAATGGAAAACACATGGAAAGTCCAGGAGAGGGAGCCAACCTCACAGTGGGAACAAAGAGCTGACTAAACAAACAGAACACAGAAACAAAAACAGAAAGCTTAACAGGGCAAGACAAAGACACTAGACAACTGAGAGGAGACAAAGAACTAAATTAAACTCAAGAGAAGACTAAAAGAAACACAAACAGACAGAACACAGAAACACCAGACAACAGAAGACAGACCATGACAGAACCTCCCCCTCAAGGGACGTCACCTGACGTCCCACAAAGCACAAACACAGAACGGGCGGGAGGACAGACCATGACAGAACCTCCCCCTCAAGGGACGTCACCTGACGTCCCACAAAGCACAAACACAGAACGGGCGGGAGGATGGGGGAAAACACAAGGACGGAGGGCCAGAACAAACTAAACAAAAACCGACAGGGCAAGACCTGGGCAACGTTCAAAAACAGAAGAGTGGCCGGGCGGGCGGCTGACCGGGAGGCCATCCATCGCCAGGAGCCAGGTCAGGCGGTCGACCGGGAGGCCGTCCATCGCCAGGAGCCAGGTCAGGCGGTCGACCGGGAGGCCGTCCATCGCCAGGAGCCAGGTCAGGCGGTCGACCGGGAGGCCGTCCATCGCCAGGAGCCAGGTCAGGCGGTCGACCGGGAGTCCGTCCATCGCCAGGAGCCAGTCCAGGCGGACGTCCGGGAGGCCGTCCCGCACGAGGAGCCTTGGAGACCATAGCAGACAACACGGGGACCAGAGGAACTGCAAACGGCGAAGATGAAACCCTAGGAGCCGCAGACAACGAAGGCGAGGCCACAGGAGCCGCAGACGACAAAGGCGAGGCCACAGGAGCCGCAGACGACGAAGGCCAGACCTCAGGAGCCGCAGACGACGAAGGCCAGACCTCAGGAGCCGCAGACGACGAAGGCCAGACCTCAGGAGCCGCAGACGACGAAGGCCAGACCTCAGGAGCCGCAGACGACGAAGGCCAGACCTCAGGAGCCGCAGACGACGAAGGCCAGACCTCAGGAGCCGCAGACGTCGAAGGCCAGACCTCAGGAGCCGCAGACGTCGAAGGCCAGACCTCAGGAGCCGCAGACGTCGAAGGCCAGACCTCAGGAGCCGCAGACGTCGAAGGCCAGACCTCAGGAGCCGCAGACGTCGAAGGCCAGACCTCAGGAGCCGCAGACGTCGAAGGCCAGACCTCAGGAGCCGCAGACGTCGAAGGCCAGACCTCAGGAGCCGCAGACGTCGAAGGCCAGACCTCAGGACAGCAGAAGACGTGAGGAGGGTCCTCCAGGACCCCCTCGGTACAGGAGACGTGAGGAAGGTCCTCCGGGACCCCCTCGGCACAGGATACAGGAGGAAGGTCCTCCGGGACCCCCTCGGCACAGGATACAGGAGGAAGGTCCTCCGGGACCCCCTCGGCACAGGATACAGGAGGAAGGTCCTCCGGGACCCCCTCGGCACAGGATACAGGAGGAAGGTCCTCCGGGACCCCCTCGGCACAGGATACAGGAGGAAGGTCCTCCGGGACCCCCTCGGCACAGGATACAGGAGGAAGGTCCTCCGGGACCCCCTCGGCACAGGATACAGGAGGAAGGTCCTCCGGGACCCCCTCGGCACAGGATACAGGAGGAAGGTCCTCCGGGACCCCCTCGGCACAGGATACAGGAGGAAGGTCCTCCGGGACCCCCTCGGCACAGGATACAGGAGGAAGGTCCTCCGGGACCCCCTCGGCACAGGAGACAGGAGGAAGGTCCTCCGGGACCCCCTCGGCACAGGAGACAGGAGGAAGGTCCTCCGGGACCCCCTCGGCACAGGAGACAGGAGGAAGGTCCTCCGGGACCCCCTCGGCACAGGAGACAGGAGGAAGGTCCTCCGGGACCCCCTCGGCACAGGAGACAGGAGGAAGGTCCTCCGGGACCCCCTCGGCACAGGAGACAGGAGGGGCTCCTTCCTGGGAGGCACCCTCCAAAGACACTGGAGCTTCTGGAAGGCCTGCAGGTTCTGGACCTCCTGCTGCAGGTTCTGGACCTCCTGCTGCAGGTTCTGGACCTCCTGCTGCAGGTTCTGGACCTCCTGCTGCAGGTTCTGGACCTCCTGCTGCAGGTTCTGGACCTCCTGCTGCAGGTTCTGCAATAGATGAGTATCTAACTGCAGGAGGCTGGAGGCTTGTGGCCACAGGATGAGAGTTTGGTGCAGCAGGCTTTAGAGCCCTTATCTCACTCAAAAGCCCTTTATAAAAAGGAAGCTGGGCCAGACCAGGTTGAGAAAACACAAGGCTTTCTGCAGAGGAAAGCAAAAGGTTAATACAGTCTGGATTGTCCATGGCAGAGGTCAGCAAACGTAATAAGGTTTGATTTATTGAAGCAAAGTCACTGGTCTGGAGCTGGGACGAGTGGGACCCAGTCTCGCCGAACTGAGCAGGAACAGCTGTACATGTCGGAGGTGTGGGGTCGAGCTTCGTCCTCACCGGAATCCTGGGAGGTGAGGCAACGGGGACCGCGCCCACAGTGACATTGGAGCTGGGCACAGGGGACTCAGTCTCACCGGACCGAGCGGGAACCACTGGACGGACCGGAGGTGTGGTGGACCCTCTCCGGGTCTTGTTTTTGCCTCTCTTACGACGAGGTTGTGAGTGGACCACGGGGGCAAGCCAGAGTTCGTCCTCTGACTCTGCGTCCTCACCCGACGTCCACCCAGAGTAAGTCGGCACGGGAGCTGAGGAAAAACTGGACCTGGGTGTTGTGTGGCTACCTTTAGTCCTTCTCTCCTCCTGCAGCAGGAGAGGTGAAGGCAGAACCTCCACCGCCTGGCTGTACTCCGTCAGGTCCAGGACGGGTTTAGTCCAATAGGTACCACATCGGATGGTGGTTCTCCTCATCTTGAAGAAAACTCAAAAAACAGGTAAGCAAAAAACAAAAACAAAAAAAACTCAGGAGAACCTGTCTGCTGGGCTCAGAAACTGGTCGGTTCGTACTGTTAGGGTCCAGGCTCAGGGACCGTGGAAAGAACCCATTTGCAGACAGGACTCAGGAGGCAAAGTACAAAAATAAATACTTTAATTGTTCAAACAGAAAAAAGGCTGACAATGGCAGCATAACTCACATAACTCAGGGAACTCGGGGAACAGGACTAGGATGAACCCAAAACGATGACGAACCGACAAAGACAGAACTCACAGAGGAACTTATATACACACAGGCAGGGCTTGGGACAAAGGTGAAAATAATCAGACTGATTGGAGCACAACACCAGGAAGGACCAGAGTGAACACTTGGGGAAGTAATAAATAACAGACCAGGGCAAGGGAACTAACTAAAACATGTAACATGAATAACTAAACTGGGGCTGAACAGAGAAGTAAACTAAACAGGAATTTAACTAATCTGGAGCAGGACAGGGAAATAAACTAAATCTGAAATAACTAAAATGGAGCAGGGTAGGTTGAATGGAAAACACATGGAAAGTCCAGGAGAGGGAGCCAACCTCACAGTGGGAACAAAGAGCTGACTAAACAAACAGAACACAGAAACAAAAACAGAAAGCTTAACAGGGCAAGACAAAGACACTAGACAACTGAGAGGAGACAAATAACTAAATTAAACTCAAGAGAAGACTAAAAGAAACACAAACAGACAGAACACAGAAACACCAGACAACAGAAGACAGACCATGACAATATTCATCCACCCGGTCTCTACGATCACAGAACAGTAATCTACTTCACATTCCACGAACCAAATTAAGGACCATGGGAGACCGGGCATTCTGTGTGGCTGCCCCCCGCCTATGGAACTCCCTCCCTGACTACCTGAGAGCTCCACAGTCACTGGTTGACTTCAAAAACGGCTTAAAGACTTTTCTTTTTAAGCAAGCCTATTCTGCCTCCACATGATTTTATCTTGATCTTGGTTGATATTATTATTGATTTTACTTGATTTTATCACTTGTTTTATTTATTTATTTATTTATTTTTTAAGCAGGCCTATTCTGCCTCCACATGATTCTGTCTTTAATCTTAGTTGATATTATTATTGATTTTACTTGATTTTATCACTTGTTTTATTTGTTTTAGCACTTTGAGATTTTTATTAATGAAAAGTGCGGTATAAATTGAATTCATCATTATTATTATTATTATTATTATTAATGCTGACTGGACAGATATAGTTGATGGTTATGATGAGCTACAGACATGACCATGTCATTCATATAAAGGAAAAAACAAAACAACACTGTTCACTAGACTCCACACACAAAATAAAACTATTTGATATTCACCCTAGTTTTAGTTTAATCATATAAATAATTTCAATTCACTTAATTCACTTTCTCTACTGTAAATAAAGCAAAGCTCTGTTATATCACAGATTATATAAATATATATTTATAATTTACATCAAAAATTAAATATTATATAATTTCTTTTTTTAGTATTGATAAAAAGTTTAAACAAATATTTAAAATTATTTTTAAGACAGTTTATTCAAATGATACATTGACAATTTACTCATTTTATAAAATGAAATAACCCTAACTCCCTCTCTGTGTTGACATCGTTTTGTTTCAAGTCAAAGTCAACTTTATTGTCAAAACTGCAAAATGTACAGGACATACACAGGATTGAAATTGCATTTATCTCAGACAATCGGTGCAACAATAACCACTTAAACATTAAAACATTTAATAAACATAAGCATAAAATGAAATAATAAAAGTGTAATACTGTCCTGAGTTTTAGCATAGTAGCATAGTTCTGTGCTGGGCCAGTATAAAAATGATATCTCTAAAATAAAATGAAGGTTCTGACATTAACATATGTAATAAAGTGACAAAGCAGCATATGAAGTTTATGTACACAGTATATGTATGAGGTATTTGATATTGGTATACAGTATAGGTAAAGTTACATATGCAGTAAGGCTAGTAAAAAGAATATATATATATATCAGCAGTAGTGTGGATATAAAAATTTTGAGACAGTAAATCCTCCAACACTCTCATTAATAAATACTCCGTGAATTAAAAAAACTGACCTTGTATATATATTTTTTCATCTAAAATACTATATACTCCACCGATTATATTTACACAAAGACTTACTCGTTTTCTGGCGAGCTTTCGGACAGTAGCCTGTCTGCGTAGTTTGGAAGTCGTAGCGGTTGCACTTTCTTCTGTAGATTTTCTTTAAAAAATAGTAGGAATAGAACCCGGTTTTAAAAAAATTTTGTATCTTACTTTTAAGCCGACAGATTTTTGTAAAATAGGTGTATCCACATTTTCCTATACAAATTAAAAATAAATATATACTTCATAAATATTTTTCAGCTGTTGATTTTATAATGCATTTATTTTTAGTAGTTTTAGTTTTAATTAGTAATTTGAGGATTTAGACAAGTTCTATGCTACTGTGATTGACAATGGAACAACCTGTTTGTCACGTTCAGCGGCCCCGCTGATCCTTTAGGACCCGCTGACCCTTTAGCCTGACCCTCTCCCCTCGGCCCCGCTGATCCTTTTAGCCTGACCTTCCCCTCGGCCCCGCTGATCCTTTAGGCCCCGCTGACCCTTTAGCCTGACCCTCTCCCCTCGGCCCCGCTGATCCTTTTAGCCTGACCTTCCCCCTTTAGCCAGACCCTCTCCCTTTAGCCTGACCCTCTCCCTTTATGCCTGTCCTCTCCCTTTATGCCCTTCCTCTGCCCCTGACTTCCTTCTGTCACATTTCTTGCCCCTTCTGTCCACTGTCCAATTTTAGTTCAGCCTGTCTCTCCTCTGCCATATTCTTCTGTCCAGTCCTTTTTTAGGCATTAATCCAGTAATGCCTGTCACCCTTCCTTTGCTCCTGTTTCTTCTGCCCTGCTAATTTGTGTTCTGTGCCTTGTGTGAATGTTTCTTGCTTTTACTTTGTTTCTGTCCTTTCTTTTCACTTCCTCCTCAGCCTGCTTCTGCTCATCTGCTCATTTCTACTCATCCTTCTGCTCATGCCCTCTTGTCTTGTTTTTACTTTGTTTCTGTCCTTTCTTTTCACTTCAGCTCATCTGCTCATTTCTACTTGTTCCTTCTGCTCATGCCCTGCCCTCCTGTCAATCAACAGTTCACCACACCCCCTCAGCCTTAGCAATCACTTTCATTCCTTACACCTGTTCTGCCCTGCATTTAGTCTCCAGTGATCCCCTTCCAACCTGCTCAGTCATTGTTGTTGAATCTTTGGTTCCAGCTCTGGTCACAGACATCACGGTCCTCTGTTTTTGCCTGCCTGCCTAAAGTCTTTGTTTGAAAGTTTTGCCGCCACGCCGGCTTTTGTTTTTGTGTTGTTTAAAAATAAATAAGTTTTATTTTTGAAATACATCTCCTGCTTCGATCATCTTGCCTGCTTTTTGGGTTCACACCTACGGATCGTGACAGAATGACTGAGCCAACTGAACCCAATGGTAAGATGATCACCTTATTCGAGTTTTTTGCCCGTGAGGCTGAGAAGACTGCCCGGAGGGAGAGAGAGGAGGAGAGGAAAGACCTGTTCAGGGGAACCCGCCTGGCTAGAAAGCCCGTTTTCTCCTGTCCACCTCAGTGGCTTCATGAGGAACCTTCAGAGGAGGAACCAGACACTGACGAGGAGTACTGGTTCCCCTCTGCGCCATGCTCACGCCACCAAGGACAGAGGAGTCGACGACGGTCTCAGCTCAGCTCTCGCTCTCAGGAGGAGCGTGGGGGGATGTTGCTGGAGGGGCAGTTCAGCCCTGATTCACCAGAGGTGCGGGAACGCTGGCAGGCTTATGTGGAGGCGAGGTACCTGTGTCCGCCCAGCCGTGAGGAGGTCCAGACGGTCGCTCCTCACACCTGCCAACCTGAGGGGGTCACTTCACCGGCTCTCTTGACTCCTCCACCACCTGCTGAAGCTTTGGCACCTCCACCTCCCACCTGTCTCACTTCTCGCCGCCGCAGAAAGAGAGGTCGCCGTGGGACCCAAACCGTCTCTCTGTCTGAGTCACCCATCCCTGCTCCTCAGACCTCGACGTTGCCCGCTGCCGCCGCAGGGGCTTCACAGACCTCCATGACGCCCGCTGCCGCCGCAGGGGCTTCACAGACCTTCATGCCGCCCGCTGCCGCCGCAGGGGCTCCACAGACCTCCATGACGCCCGCTGCCGCCGCAGGGGCTCCACAGACCTCCATGACGCCCGCTGCCGCCGCAGGGGCTCCACAGACCTCCATGACGCCCGCTGCCGCCGCAGGGGCTCCACAGACCTCCATGACGCCCGCTGCCGCCGCAGGGGCTCCACAGACCTCCATGACGCCCGCTGCCGCCGCAGGGGCTCCACAGACCTCCATGACGCCCGCTGCCGCCGCAGGGGCTCCACAGACCTCCATGACGCCCGCTGCCGCCGCAGGGGCTCCACAGACCTCCATGACGCCCGCTGCCGCCGCAGGGGCTCCACAGACCTCCATGACGCCCGCTGCCGCCGCAGGGGCTCCACAGACCTCCATGATGCCCGCTGCCGCCGCAGGGGCTCCACAGACCTCCATGACGCCCGTTGCTGCCGCAGAGACCACTGTTATTATCCAACAGATCGAGAGACTACTTAATGCTGCTACCAAAAACCCTGATCCCCATTATAAACTCAAGACATATTCCATCATGGAACATTTAATTACAACCAGTGGTTTCACGCCAAACCCAGACCTCACTCGACTAATGACTTTTGTTAAGGCTACAAGTAAAGGATTAGCCTCCTTATTGTCTACTGCTGAGCCTGAATCCTCCACGTCGCCCGCTGCGGCTGCTGAAGAGGAGGCCCCACAGCTAGAGGAGGCCCCACAGCTCTTCACGTCGGCTGCTGAAGAGGCCCCACAGCTCTTCACGTCGGCTGCTGAGGAGGAGGCCCCACAGCTCTTCACGTCGGCTGCTGAGGAGGAGGCCCCACAGCTCTTCACGTCGGCTGCTGAGGAGGAGGCCCCACAGCTCTTCACGTCGGCTGCTGAGGAGGAGGCCCCACAGCTCTTCACGTCGGCTGCTGAGGAGGAGGCCCCACAGCTCTTCACGTCGGCTGCTGAGGAGGAGGCCCCACAGCTCTTCACGTCGGCTGCTGAGGAGGAGGCCCCACAGCTCTTCACGTCGGCTGCTGAGGAGGAGGTCCCACAGCTCTTCACGTCGGCTGCTGAGGAGGAGGCCATAGTTGCCAAGTCCGCTTATTTCAAGCGGCATTGGGCTTGTTTTTTCCTGGAGTCGCTTTTAAATTCGGTGAGCCGCTTGTGGCGGTTTTTTGTGCTTACCATGGGTGTTGCGTCGCTTATTTGGGCTTGTTTTGTGAAATGTACTCCTGAAGTTATTTTAAAGGTATTTTTGATGTTTCTCTGCACGCTTAATAAATATGCTGGTTTGGTGCTGATGTAGCTTTATTGTTTAAACTGCACAATACACTTATCAGACGGCACGATCCTGCATTACTCCGTTCTCTGCACTTTCTATCTTCACACACACACTGAACCCGCGTGCCTACGTCACGCTCTCTCTCGCGGTGCGTTCACTGACACTCTGTAATATACATGCACGAACACTGCTGTATACATTACAGTATTGTGACATCATTTTTGAACTTTGCATATAGTGACACCACATATATATCTTGTATCATTCAACTATGTTCGTTTTTAGCAAACAAAATGATAAATTAATGAAAATTACTTTCAAAGTGAGTTTAAAATTAAAAACCGTGTATCTTCACGGGACATCCGACTACACGCGAATGCAACATTGTTCTTTATTCTTTGTCTCTGTTCTTTATTCTTTGTCTAGACAAGACAACGCTAATGTGAGCTCTAAGTGGGGTAAATATGGAAAAAAATATAATAAAGATTGGGAGAAAGAGCGTGCTCTTCAAGACTGGATCCGACCACAGATGGGAGAAAAATGCAAAATGTATTTTTATTTTTTAGACTGAATACGTTCTTTTATGTATAATTTTGCTAGATATATGTAATGCCATAATAAATATGTTTATACTGTTTAAAACTGCCTTTTTTTACACAATGGGATGGGTTGCCAGCTGGGCTTTTTTTGGGCTTTTTTTGAAAGAGCGAGCCGCTTGTTTGTGCTTGTTTTGAAGGAGCTGATCGCTTCTTTCGGTCTGGAGATCTGGCAACCCTGGAGGAGGCCCCACAGCTCTTCACGTCGGCTGCTGAGGAGGAGGCCCCACAGCTCTTCACGTCGGCTGCTGAGGAGGAGGCCCCACAGCTCTTCACGTCGGCTGCTGAGGAGGAGGCCCCACAGCTCTTCACGTCGGCTGCTGAGGAGGAGGCCCCACAGCTCTTCACGTCGGCTGCTGAGGAGGAGGCCCCACAGCTCTTCACGTCGGCTGCTGAGGAGGAGGCCCCACAGCTCTTCACGTCGGCTGCTGAGGAGGAGGCCCCACAGCTCTTCACGTCGGCTGCTGAGGAGGAGGCCCCACAGCTCTTCACGTCGGCTGCTGAGGAGGAGGCCCCACAGCTCTTCACGTCGGCTGCTGAGGAGGAGGCCCCACAGCTCTGTGCCATGGGTTCTGATCCCGTCACTGAGGCCTCATCGTTGGCACCCAACCACGCATCGGCTGCGGCAGGACTCCCATCTGGCTCAGCAGCTGCCAGCACCGCCCCTTCTGGCTCAGCAGCTGCCAGCACCGCCCCTTCTGGCTCAGCAGCTGCCAGCACCGCCCCTCTGGCTCAGCAGCTGTCAGCACCGCCCTCTCTGACCCACCGGCTGTCAGCACCGCCCTCTCTGACCCACCGGCTGTCAGCACCGCCCTCTCTGACCCACCGGCTGTCAGCACCGCCCTCTCTGACCCACCGGCTGTCAGCACCGCCCTCTCTGACCCACCGGCTGTCAGCACCGCCCTCTCTGACCCACCGGCTGTCAGCACCGCCCTCTCTGACCCACCGGCTGTCAGCACCGCCCTCTCTGACCCACCGGCTGTCAGCACCGCCCTCTCTGACCCACCGGCTGTCAGCACCGCCCTCTCTGACCCACCGGCTGTCAGCACCGCCCTCTCTGACCCACCGGCTGTCAGCACCGCCCTCTCTGACCCACCGGCTGTCAGCACCGCCCTCTCTGACCCACCGGCTGTCAGCACCGCCCTCTCTGACCCACCGGCTGTCAGCACCGCCCTCTCTGACCCACCGGCTGTCAGCACCGCCCTCTCTGACCCACCGGCTGTCAGCACCGCCCTCTCTGACCCACCGGCTGTCAGCACCGCCCTCTCTGACCCACCGGCTGTCAGCACCGCCCTCTCTGACCCACCGGCTGTCAGCACCGCCCTCTCTGACCCACCGGCTGTCAGCACCGCCCTCTCTGACCCACCGGCTGTCAGCACCGCCCTCTCTGACCCACCGGCTGTCAGCACCGCCCTCTCTGACCCACCGGCTGTCAGCACCGCCCTCTCTGACCCACCGGCTGTCAGCACCGCCCTCTCTGACCCACCGGCTGTCAGCACCGCCCTCTCTGACCCACCGGCTGTCAGCACCGCCCTCTCTGACCCACCGGCTGTCAGCACCGCCCTCTCTGACCCACCGGCTGTCAGCACCGCCCTCTCTGACCCTGGCTCAGCAGCTGTCAGCACCGCCCTCTCTGACCCACCGGCTGCCATCGTCTCCCTCTCTGACCCACCAGCTGCCATCGTCTCCCTCTCTGACCCACCAGCTGCCTTCATCGCCCTCTCTGACCCAGTGGCTGTCAGCATCGCTCTCTCTGGCCCGGTTCTGCCCTGCTTCGAACTCTGGCTTGGCTCTGGACGTCCGCCCGAACCCTGGTCCCGCTCTGGGAGGTCCCCGGGACGTCCGCCTGACCTTTGGCCTCGCTCTGGACGGCCCCCGGGCTGTCCCTTGTTTTGCACGTAGCCCAGGGCCGTGTATGTGTATGTGTTTTG
>JBBPBX010017309.1:0-31683 GCA_038048925.1 Garcialebias charrua | reverse complement strand
TTCTCATCAATAATAACACCCAAAAATTTCACCTCACTAACAACAAATTTCGGTTCCATCTACCAAAAATGGAGCGTGAACAGCTGTTTTTCTGTTGCTGTGTATCATGTAATAAGTTTTATCCAGATTTAATGATAACTTATTTAGATGAAACCAATTTTGGATTTTTATAAATTCTGACTGTATTAACTCCAGCATTTGTTCTGTATCATCACCATTACAAATAAATGTTATGTCGTCTGCAAATAATAATAATAATAATAATAATAATAATGAATTCAATTTATAACGCACTTTTCATTAATGAAAATCTCAAAGTGCTACAAAGTGCAACAGAATTAAATGTCAATAAAACAAGTAATAAAACAAGTAAAATCAATAACAGTATCAACTAAGATAAAAAGTAGAATCATGAGGAGGTAGAGTATGCTCGGTTGAAAAGAAAGGTCTTCAAGCCGCTCTTAAAGTAAATGCTCTTAAATAAAATACATCTAAAAAAGTCTGACACATTAAGTCATTTACATACAAATTAAATAACCTGGGTCCAAGTACTGAGCCCTGAGGCACTACACATGTGATATTACTAAATTTGGATCTTATGTCATGAATTTGAACAAATTGATTTTGATCTTCCAAATAACTATTTACCCACTTTAATGCTGTCCCTCTAATACCATATTTATATAGTTTATCAAGAAGAATTCCATGATCTATAGTATCAAATGCCTTCCTTAAATCAACATAAATACTAATACAACTCTTCTTTTGATCAACTGCATTTGTTATTTGTTCCACCAGTTCAACAAGTGCCATTGATGTAGAATTATTTTTTCTAAATCTTGGGATGGTTTTTGACTCGGACCTTAAGTTCGATAAACAGATCAGCTCCGTTCTCCAGAAGAGTTTCTTCCAACTGCGGCAGGTAGCTAAGCTCAAGCCGGTGCTGTCCAGATCTGATCTCGAGACACTAATCCATGCATTCATCACGACCCGCCTGGATTATTGTAATGCACTGTATGCTGGGATCAGCCAGGCCTCCTTCTCACGCCTCCAGCTCGTGCAAAATGCAGCAGCTCGGCTTTTAACCGGTACACATAAGTTTGAGCACATTACACCTGTTCTCTCCTCACTGCACTGGCTCCCCGTGCGAACTAGAGTCGACTTTAAAATCCTGTTGTTGACCTACAAATGCCTGAATGGCCTCGCTCCCCTCTACCTCTCTGAGCTGCTGGAACCATATGTTCCACCGCGGGCCCTGAGATCATCTGATCAGATGCTCTTGGTGGTTCCAAAAACACATCTGAAGCTCCGAGGAGATCGGGCGTTTTCAGTCACCGGCCCCAAACTCTGGAACAACCTGCCCCTCAACATTAGACAGGCCTCCTCCCTTCACTTGTTCAAATCCCTGCTAAAAACCCATCTGTTCTCTCTGGTGTTTCATACTGTGTGAGCTGACGTAGTGTATATATTTTTACTGTTTTCATTTTAATATTGTTCTTATACATTTTTATTATACTTTACTGCTGTTAATATCATAATTGTTACTATTGATGTGTGATACTGCTCTGTAAATTTTTGAGCCTCTTTTATGTTGTGTGTGTGTGTGTTTGAAGCACCTTGATAACAGTTTATCTGTTTTAACTGTGCTATATAAATAAATTTGACTTGACTTGACTAAATCCATATGTTACTTAGTGTGTTTTGTTTATCAATGAATCGATCCAATCTGATTCCAAATAATTTCTCCAATTTTTTTGAAAATTGTGGCAACAGTGATATTGGTCTATAATTATTAAAGTCACGCTTATCCCCATTTTTAAAGAGTGGAACCACTTTGGCTGTTTTCATATTATTTGGAAATATTCCTGATTTGAATGACAGGTTACAGATGTGTACAAATGGCTCAATGACATGAAGTAGAAGTCTGAATAATCTTCCCCAATCCCCACTGACAAGAAGTTGCTACTATAAGCATGCATGCTTATTTTTAATTCAATTCAATTCTATTCAAAAATACTTTATTAATCCCAAAGGGAAATTAAATGTTGTTGTAACTCGTTATCCTCGTTTCATTAAGAGATGTTATAGATGTTGATGTCTGTAGGCAGGAAGGATCTCTAAAGGTCTGTCCCACAGTGGATCCGAACAAAATGGCCACCCAGACTCGGCTGACCCCTGGTTCCCCATAGCTGCTGGACCACCCTAATGCCAGAAATAACTCCTCTCAGGGCAATGGCCACTCCTCCCATCAGCCCGCCAATCTCCTTGTCGCTGCGGACAGCTGGCTGCAGGTGTCGGGGGCGATGATCCAGTCCTTCTGCTGCCATAAGCCACGTTTCCTGCTAGTTCCAGGATTTCAGTGGTCAGGCACTCGAGCACAAATGGCAGGGAGATGGGAATGCATCCATGGCACCTCCTTTTCAACTCATTTGCGATTTGGGGCTGTAGTTGAAATATCATTTGAACTTTTTAGGTGTTAATCAGCTGCTCCCGGTTGTTAAAAGAAAACACACATTTTTGTCATGGTTACGCATCATAACAAATGTCCAAAAGTAGAAAAGCTTCAGTAGAAATCCAATACCAGAGGAAACAATCATCCAAAAAAAGGCGATTTAGCCGATTTGTTCTAATAGTTAAGGCACAGTTCCTGCCATTACAATTCAAAACTCTGCCCATCCAGTCATCACCCTGCGGTAAAGTGCAGTCAAAGAGTTCCAGGGACCAGATTAGGGCTTCATTAACTTGTGTCTGCATGCGCTGGTGGAGTTTGGCACAAGTGCACGTCTGACCTCAGACGTTCTCTCTGCCTGCAAACAACCTCTGCTTTGCCGTTGCTGCGACTCGTGCTCCGCACACACAAGCACACATAAAAAATACTCCTCTCCTACTAATACTGCCAGCTGGCACACACACATACACACAAATGCCTCTTGACTACTGGCTTGAAGGAGAGAGAGAAAAACGAAGGAGAGAAGGGTTGGAGTAAGCTGGATAGAGATTGGGCAGAAGCTCAGGGAGAGCTGATGAGAGCAGAAGGATAGATGCAAAGAGTAAAAGTTCCAGACTACAGAGGAGAGAAGAAGAAGGGATGAGGAGTATACAGCATGAGAGAAACGAGGCGAGGACTAAAGGGGACACTGCTGCAAAACAGAGAGGAACTAAAGACTCCAGTAAGGTAAGACGAAAAGGGTGCATTTGTGAAACGAGGGATAAATGTGGAGAGGTATAGTCAAAGTAAGAGACTTTAAGTTAATATGCTAGATGAAGAAACTTCCTCGGAAAAGGTGTGCAAAGCAGAACTGGGCCACCTCAAGGACACTTGGAGACTCATGCACACACAGAGGGGGCAGGATGTTTATCAGGACGCAGATGATCTGGGATGAACTGGTTAGCATGACAAGTGTTTGTAAAGTTTAAACTCGCCCTACGATTGACTAACTTGTGAATCTGAAGCAATATTGTATTGAGTTCTTTGGTTTTTCGTGTTCTTTGGAAAACATAAATTGAACATGCCACTTCCTCAACTGGGAGTTTTATTTTTGGTCACAGTTAAAATTTAGATCACCCAGTTTGAGGAAAAAGACACACACACACACAAAAAAAATCCCCCAAAACATTTCATTTAGGGCGTTTGTAACCTTATTAAGCAATTAATACATCATCAATCAACTATAATGCTTTACAAGCAGATTGATTGTAAGTGAACCCGTCCGTCCAGCCCCTCGGGGCCCCTGGGGGTCCAGCAGGAAGTTAACCCACTTCTGCTGCAGTGGAGGCAGCAGCAGCATCAGCAGCAGAAATGTTTACTCTGAGAGAAACTGTGTAACAAGAGAGGTAAAATGCCTATATGTGCTCAGCAACTATAAAAACAACACAGGTGGAAATAAAACAGCCAGAGGATGTTCAGAATAGAGCTGGTTGACGATGCAGAAACACATGGGTCCACACATCAGGTGTGGGCGTGTAATGCAGTATAGTAGTGCTCCATTCATTTTGGCTCCATTCTTAGAATAAAACTCATGGTCAGAAACAGACGTCCTCCTTGTGCATTCGTGTCACTAAACACTAACCGTAGTCCAGCTTCCAACAAGTTTAACAGCTGCTGTTTGTAACAGTTTCTCAAGATGTGCTCGCAGAGACGTTCCAACTGTTTTATTGATGAGGCTGAAGCGGTGATACGTTCGAGGCATCCTGCTACTGGGTGTTCGCTGAAATGGTTCAAGCAGAGGAACACAGTATGCTTCAAAGTAATTTATGCAACGCTGCGGTCTCCTGTAATAAAGAAAAATACTGCTGTAAGTAAGTTTTTATAATGTGACTAAGCAGAATGGTTTAGAGTTGATTAGAGGGGTTTGGTTTGCTTCAGGGCTGGTTGTAAGGGGATGAGGTTTGCTGAAAATTTTGCTGAAACTGGGGAAGAGGCAGTTCTTTTAATGCAGAGTGATTTAAAATGACTTATTAACCCATTTTTGTGCACAAATGGTGGCATGCAAATATAAAGAGGCTAAAGCTTTTGTCTGCTTTCTAAGATATTATTATTAGACCTTTAGTTATACAGGTTAGTTCCCAATGAGTCTGGAAAACTAATGTACAAGAGAGGCCTGATTACATACAACATACAGGCAGATGAGACTGTTTTCTGTCTGCCTTCAAGTTCTGCTGGTACACTTAATGGTGAATCCAAACAGCCAGATTAGTGGACATTACACCCGGTCCATGCTCGGATTTAGCATTCTCCAAGATAGAATCCTTCATGCTGGTGAGTTCCAGGAGCCAAAAGTGGCCCACGGTTCTCAGAAATTGCGTCCAGCTTGCGGTTGAGCTCGGTAAGCATATGAGTTTGAGAGCTCGAGGTACAAATTAATCCATCACATAAGGCTGGCAGCTTTACCATGGCCAAAACTGCTGCCAATGTCTTCTTAATTTGTTGATATCCAATGTGTTTGCCAATTCCAAAAAGCAGAAACTCTGTTATCATAAATCCAATAATGTACACATATTAGGCATACCATATTCCATTCATTCCAGGAATCCATGACAAACCCAGCTGCATGGGTCCGTTCAGGACATGAGGGCTCTCCAGCACCCTGTCATCTGCTGGGGGAAAAAAAAGATCAATTGCGTTGAGGGACCAGCTGACCAAATCCATAATAATTTCTGATTCAGAAGATGAGGCTCTGAGGTTGACAGGACAAAAGAGCAAAAAGCAGGAGGGGAGGGAGGGTAAGAGTGACTGTCTTCATCAAAGGCAAAAGAGAGAAATTTACCTTCATATAACTGAAGATAATGTTAATAGTAATAATAATCAAAGTCAAAGTCAACTTTATTGTCAGAACTGCAATATGTACAGGACATACACAGGATTGAAATTGCGTTTCTCTCAGTCCCTCAGTGCAACAGTAACCATTTAAACACTAAAACACTGAAACATTTAATAAACATAAGCATAAAATAGTAAAAGTGTAACACTGTCCTGAGTTTTTGCATAGTAGTATAAAAGTATGAAAATTTACACCAACACTAAAACACTAAACATTTAATGAACATAAGCATAAAATGAAATAATAAAAGTGTAATACTGTCCTGAGTTTTTGCATAGTAGTATAAAAAGTATAAAAAGTATATCTATAAAATAAACTGAAGGTTCTAGCATTGACATTTGCAAAGAGTGGCAAAGCAGCATATGAGTTAATGTACACAGTATATGTATGAGGTAGTTGATGTTGGTATAGAGGCAAAGTGGCATATGCAGTAAGGCACATAAGGCACATTGGGCATCCTTAAATAAGGCTAGTCAGAGAATACTGTATATGTATCAGCAGTAGTGTAGATATAAAAGTAGTGTAAATGTAAACAGTAGTAATAAATGTAAACAGTATTAATAAATGTAAACAGTGAATGTAAACAGTAGTATGACTATAGGCAGTAATGTAATACAAACATTAGTGCAAATATGAGAAGTAGTGCAAACTGAATGAGCACATGACCGAGAGTTTAGTGAATAACCCGTTTGATGACACAGAGTCCAGTGTTAAAATCTTTGTGTTGTGTGGTAATGTGTGAGAAAGTTTTTTGTGTTAAGGCAGTTCAAATGGGAGGGGAGGCAGAGCAGGCAGAGTGTTTAGCATCCTGACTGCCTGATGAACAGAGCTGTCTCTCAGTCTGCTGGTTCGAGCCTGGAGACTCCTCAGTCTCCTCCCTGATGGCAGCAGTCTGAAGCAGCTGTGTAGTGGGTGTGTGGGATCACCTGCCATGCAGAGGGCTTTCCGAGTGAGGCGGTTGCTGTGTAAGTCCTGCAGTGAGGGGAAGGAGGTGCCGACGATCTTCTCAGCTGCTCTCACGATGCGCTGGAGGCTCTTGCGGCAGGATGCAGTACATGCACCAAACCACACAGTGATGCAGCTGGTCAGGACACTTTCTATGGCACCTCTGTAGAAGGTGCACATGATGGGGGTTGAAGCTCCAGCCCTTTTCAGCTTGCGGAGAAAGTAGAGACGCTGGTGAGCCTTCTTTGCCAGTGCTGCAGTGTTCCTGCTCCAGGACAGGTCCTTTGAGACGTGCACTCCCAGGAACTTGGTGCTGTCTACTCTCTCCACTGCGGTGCTGTTGATGGTCAGAGGGGCATGTTGGGCATCCCTCTTCCTGAAGTCCACAACAATCTCCTTTGTCTTCTCCACGTTGAGAGTGAGATTGTTGTGTCCGCACCACAAGGCCAGGCGGCTCACCTCGTTCCTGTAGTCCGTCTCATCGTTGTTGCTGATGAGACCCACCACTGTTGTGTCGTCCGCAAACTTGATGAAGTGGTTGGAGCTGTATGATGGTGTGCAGTCGTGTGTTAGCAGGGTGAATAGAAGGGGGCTCAGCACACATCCTTGTGGGGCCCCTGTGTTGCAATGCAATGTTATGAAGACACAAGAAACATTTTTTTCTTCACATAAATGGTTAAATTTTTATTTAATTTATTTTATAAAAATAAATACACAACAATTACATGCATTTTATGAAAATAAAATATAAAATGAAAGAAAGCAGAAAGCAGAAAAAATCTTATTATATCTGCCCCTATTCAAAATAATCAATTCAAACAATACATGTAATTATCTATAAGTAACAAACAAAATTAATAACTCTTCTCAATTTTCTAATTCCAACACATTATTAAACTATTTCATATATAAAATAAGCAGTATGTAAAGATAATGGGGTTAATGTGCTCTTAAATTGGAACTTTTTTCAACCAAATGTGTGTCTGGCTGCCAATTACCATATCTGTATGTTTGTTTACCTGTAAAACAGTCAAAGTGACAGAAAATAGGTTAAAAAAAAAGTAGCAACATCTGTGGAAGAGCCATTTGAGAGGGAGAAGTCTGACAAGCTTGATGCTTTTGTACAAAATTACACTCAGACTTGTTGAATAAACTGCACACAAAGATTTTTAAAGCAATTCAAATTGAAATAGGCTTTAAAATTGAATGTATTTGAGAAATTTATTTGGAAAAATATGAACAATGAGATGAATTAGTTGAGGTGTGAAACAAAATTTCACTTTGTATCCGTTTCAGACTGAAACTTGTCGCCTTCTGTAATTTTATAACATTCATAAATTTCCACCTGAGCATCTTGATACTACAGCTTTCTCTGGCAATTATCTCTATTGAACTGCACAATTTGATGTAGTTCAGGATGACTGCTTTACATTTTATTGTATATTTTTCAACGAGTAACATTAGTATCAACCCAAATTCGTGTATGAATATAAATGTTTCATCATGGAGGACTTGTCTACTGTTCAGTTTAGATCTTGTGTTTATTGTATTTCAGTGTTGGGGTTTTATTTGAGTATTCTAGTTTAGGTCTTGTTCCCTGTGTTTCTTTTGCCATCTTCAATTCACCCTCAGTAAGCCTCTACAGTGTTTATACAACCAGCCTGCCACCCTCACCTGTTCCCACTCAGCGTTCAGGCCAGGTGTTTCCAATTTCACTCCGTTTGTAATGTCACCATCGGCTCATATTCTGAAATCCTGTCGGATGTTTTTGGTCGAGTGAGGCGGATTTGGAACCGGAGCTGTGTACAGGTCAGATGCGAACTTGGAGAGATGAGTCAGCAATCTGGTGGGGCGGTTGGCAGTGACTGGGCCAGAGGGTTTTGATGACTCGGGGAGTAACTTTAGTGGCATGGAAGAGGATTGCTGTGGAAGTGTAGGGGGTTGGAGTAAAGTCGCTAGCAGGAAGAAGAGGAAAAAGCAGAAGTCTGCTGATGGTGATTCAAGTTCAGAAAGTGACAGACGTTTTGAAGCGAAGAAACTTAAAGTTATTATCAAACTACATCGAGAGGGAGAGTCTTTTGCTGACTGGAATCCGATAAAACTGTCCATAGCACTGTATATAACCTAGTTGGTGCGGTCCGTAGTGCCAATGTTTTGCGTAGTGGAGCATTGTTTGTTCACTGCAAGGACGGCGTTCAAATGAATAAAGCCATTCGGATCGACGAGATAGATGGTAAGAAAGTTGCGTGCAGTCCGGTTGGTAGTAAAAACGTGTGCAGAGGAGTCATATATGGCGTCCCTTTAGAAATCTCTGTGGATGAAATTAAAGAAAAGATAAAGGTGCAAAAGTGAAAGACATTAGGCGATTGAAAACAACTAGGGATGGAGAGAGATGTGACAGCCTGTCAGTCTTGATTACATTTGACGTAGACACCTTGCCCAGTAAAGTCTTCATAGGGTTCTTGTGTTATGTTGTTAAGCAGTACATTCCTCCTCCTTTACGTTGTTTTAATTGTCAAAGATTTGTCACGATACGGGTAGGAGCTGGACGAGCTGGAACGCCAGGGCCGGTTCAAGCTGGAATCTGGACCGGCTGGCGTGGAAGGATGGACCCAAAGCAGGAGGACCAGATGGCTCGGAGAGACAAAAATGACAATTAGTGAACTGCACTAACATCGTACAGGATGAATTGCTGGTGAGGCAGCAAAAACTTACCAGGCCCCCAAAGGGGACCCTTGGTGCAGACAAAGCAGGACCCCGTGGGAGAGCAGGTGGAGAAGACCAGCAGAATCATGACACCATGGAAGGACAATGCTCAATTAACGTCATGTGCAAGGACTTGCCACTGCAGCTACAGGAACACAGCTCCTCCTCGTGTGAAGTCAGGAAACCAACTCCTCCTCCTGTGAAAGTCACAGAGACTAAATACTGATCACTAATGAGACAAGAGGAAGACACCTGTGGACAATTAAGAGCAGAAACAGGTGAGAACATGTGACATCCTCACAAGATTAGGACATGTGGCAGCAATATGCAGAGGGAAACAGCGCTGTGGGAGGTGTGCAGGTGCACATGTGTATGGGAAATGTGGAGGTGAAGAAAAAATTTAATGTTGTAACTGTGGGGGTGACCACACAGCTGCTTATCGTGGGTGTGCGGTTAGTAAAAGAGCGGAGGAAATCCAAAAAGTGAAACTTGTTCAAGGGATTACTTACGCTGAAGCTGCAAAAAGGATACCTACTCTTCCTGTGAGACCTGTACCAACTGTAACTCCAATCGTAGAACCACTGACTTGTGGTGGATGCACTAAAATACCTGATGATTCCATGCTTGTGAACAAAAATAATTTTGTATTGTTCATGGTGGAAGTGATCAATTGTACGGCTCAGACAGTTAGAAAGACTGAAAAGATCAAAATTATAGTGAAGGTTGCTGAAAAATATCTTGACGTTAAAGATCTTGGTTGGGAGGCTGTTGAGGGTATGATGGGTAAAGAAGTGGCACCATCTCAGTCAGCTGGTGGTGGTTCGTAGGCATGAACCTATTTCAATGTTAATGTTTCACTGTTACTGACCAGATTCTTATTGTCTTGTAAATTGCAAACCTGATAGAGGCAATTTAGTTGTGGTGTAGAGTTCGTTTCACGGTGTTAGTGTTTTTTTTGTTGTTGTTTGTTTTCTGTTTAACTCCAGCTCAGTAGGTGGCGGTAATGCACCTTACGTTAGTTTGCCAACCGCCAATAAACACCACGAGAAGAAGAAGAAGAAGAAGATGTTCTCGGTCCTGTGCTATACACTCCTCAGTTTTTGTTGGAAGTTGCTGCTGCCATTTTAGCTCTTTGTTTCCATTTTCGTTGAAAATAAATGTTTTATTTTACGTCAAGCTCCTCATGTCTGCCTGCATATGGGTTCTAACTTCACCATCCATGATAAGCCGCAGCTGACTGGGCGAGGACACTCAATTCTGCGAAACAAGAGAGTTAGTTAATGCCAACCCACACATATTGCTGCTTTTTCCTGTAAATGTCCATTTCTTAAAAAATAAGATGGATTATTTTTAGGCCCAATAACACATTCAGCACAAAGAGTATTTCATACTTGGCTCCATGGCAACAGTTGACAGTAACTGGTGCTAACAACTTTCAGTGCATACAGAAAACAAGAGCGATCTGCATGTGTTCTAAGTCTGCGGCACATATCTGAGCTCAACAATGAGATGGTGAGGAAATGCCACCAATTCTGTTACCTTAACTTCCATCTTACTTGGATATTTTACACAAATATGCTGTACCGTATTTTCCGCCGTACACGTTGCATAAACGTAAACTCTAAAAAACGCAAGGACATTTGTGTTTTGGTCAGTTATTTCTTTTTTTGTTACAATACGTTTTGACGATTAATGCTATACCAGTATTTTTTTTCATATTGTTCCTGCATCCATGCATGTTCTACCAACAGGACCTAATATCTTATAAGGAAAAGCTGAAGAAAAATCTATTACATTACTCAGCATGATAACATATAATGAATAAACAGCCAGAAGGTGATTAAATAACTTGAACTGATAAGATAGATGCTGATGAATGTGCAAACAGCTATTTGGCATTTATTTTTCCCTTTTCCAGTCCTGGATCTTCATGTTTGTTTACTATCAGGGCTCTTAATATGTTCAGTACCATGTTATATTAAAACAACTGTTAAAAAAAAAAGGTAAGAGATGGTGGAGGGTAAAAGCAGAACAGAGTGATAATAGAAGGGATGGCATTAGCACATGTTGGAACAGGAAGAACAGGATGTAAAGGGCAGAACTGACATCAGTGAGACGTGTTACATCGTTAATCTGATTATAAAGACACACATAATGACTTCATTCAGATCTGTAGGTGTTTTTATTTTATTTTAATATGATTGGTATTTATATATAAAAAAAACACTGTCCAGTGATGCTTCCTGTCACTGATTACAGCAACATGGTCTTCTGTGATAAAAGTTACCTATTTCTACACATATAAAATAACGCTGTTTGTTAAAAAAAAAAAGAAACTATTATAAAATGTGTTGTATTGGCTGGAAATCATATCTCACACTTAAATCATGTTTACAGTTCACGCCAGGCTTTTCTACACTATTTCATGTAATCGGCATAATCCTTTAAGTGTTTTAAAGGGATAGTCTGTTAATTTTTGAAATTATGTTTTGTCAAATACTTTTCAGTAGTAGGTTCCTCATAAGCTATGACATCAGTCAAAGAGCACAAAGTATGGAGAAAGGGCAAAAGTTCAGTCAGGCTAAGCTAATAGCTAGCCAAATGAGGGCCTGTTTATGATTTTTTTTAGGCTCATAAACACGATTTGAAAGAACACAACATCAGATAATATTTAACCTCTACATATTTGCATCACATTTTATTTTTTTGTCGCTCATCGTTCACTTGAGCAACATTCGTGTTACTCTGTGTGTTCAGCACAGACTCGCTGAAATAAACAGCGTATATGCAGATGATGCTGAGGCTGCAAGTGTGTATTTTCCGGCCTATAAGTCGCACCTTTTTGCCTAATTTGCATATTCTGCAACTTATATGCCGAAGTAACTTAATAACGTTGTTTTTTTCTATGTTTAAAACCAAATTTTTGACTGAGACTTGACTGTTTTCATTCATTCTGACATGGAAAATATTGAACACTAACATTTTCAGCCGCTAGATGGCGCTCGAGTAGTATGGCATGCTGTTGTGTGGCTATTAATGACACAGTTGGCTTGCCATAGCCTGCTACCTTCGTCCAGCTCTGGGATCATGCCTGGAGAATCGTCAAATCTGCTTCATTTCGCTGCGTGGCCCCGGCCAAATGCAGCTAATTTGACCATTGAAGTGCATTTATTAAGTAATAGTTAAACTGAGACACACCTTTACTATAAAGTCGAGCAAACAAATAATTGTTTTAGGTGCTTATCTTGTTAAACTTTGAAGAAATGCAAAACGTTCCTCCTTCCTAATATCCCCCCGCTGCACGCTACTGGAGCACCGAGGCAACAAATGCTTTTGAAATGCAGCTGATTTGACCGTTAAAGTGCATTTATTAAGTAAAAGTTAAACTGAGACACACCTTTACTATAAATTCGAGCAAACAAATAATTGTTTTAGGTGCTTATCTTGTTAAACTTTGAAGAAATGCGAAACGTTCCTCTTTCCTAATATCCCCCTGCTGCACGCTACTTGAGCACCGAGGCAACAAATGCTTTTGAAATGCAGCTGATTTGACCGTTAAAGTGCATTTATTAAGGAAAAGTTAAACTGAGACACAACTTTATTATAATTTCGAGCAAACAAACACTTTTTTTAAGTGTTAATCTTGTTAAATTTTTGTAAGAGTCCTCCCGTGCACACTTCTGCATCCAACATTTGGCAGCCGATCGATTTTTGGCACAACACCGGCCCACGTTTCCGGGTGGTCAGCGGTGACGCATAATAGATGTGACCTATACGGCAAAGTGACTTATTTATGCTTTTTTCCATTTTGTTGAACAAATTTGGACTGATGCGATTTATACGATGGTGCGACGTGTATGCCGGAGAATACGGTAAATGTTGAGAGTGGTGTCGCAGAGGTTAGGGAAAGCAAGCCAGTGCTCAGGAGGCTGCAGATGCAAATTCCCAGACCAATGCATAGCATTTTGTTGAGAAAGGTCAAGCTCCCACATCTGCCTCCACCCTTATTTGCCCCATTGTTGGCCCTTGAGCAAGGCCCTTAATGCTCCAGCTGCCCTCTGGGTGCCTTTGGTGGCAGCCCTCTGCTCTCCATGCATGATGAGAAAAAGGCAGACAATACATTTTCCTATTGGGATTAACAAATTAAATATTATTCTTGATTAATAGAGCAGCATAGTATCAGAAGAGAAGTAGTGTATTTAGGAAACCCTGCTTTAAATCATTGTTTAATGTCAATGCTTTTATCAACACAATGTTGTATAAATATCTATTTCAGTTTTTGTTATTTAAGCTGTAGAAAGTTGAAAACATTTCCTTTATTTCCAAGCCAACGAGAGAACACGAAAGGAGGAGGAGACAAACAAATGTTGGTCAGAAGACAAAAAAACAAGAAGAAATCTAGAAATGTGGTTAGAGGAGAGAACAGATGAGGGATGGAGGGAGCGTGCCCTCTTTGTGGCTGCTGCAGGGCCGCGCAGGAAGCCGATTCATCACCACCAAATAAACCACGGGGCGAGGAGGAGAAACAGAGGAGTGCGAGAGATAGAACACATACACTGGAGTCAGCGTGCAGTCTGTCATCTGCTGCCTCCTGTTTCCTCCACTTATCACTCTCTCCTTAACACACTCGGAGCAGACCTGTGTCGCTCGGGCTCAAACACACTCGGCTGTTCACCCTCTAAGTGGATCTTTGTCTGAGCTCGGTCAAAGCCTGAGGGACGGTGTTGAGTCGATATTATTTTTCAGCGAGTCGAACGACTGAGCTAACAGCTCTTTCCTTTAACATTTTAGAGTTTCAGTGTTCTGTTTCATTGTCCTGTACTTCTCTCGTTTATCTTTGAAATTCACCAAAGCAGGGAGATTACTCAGCTGGCGCTGTTGTCAAAAACAGTTAGCTTTAAAAAGGATGAAAGTGAGGCTGAGCTGCAGGTTTTAGTGTTGATCCCCTACAGTGATTTTTTTTATCAGGAGTGCAGAGCTGTAATGTTTTTGACCTCGTCTGTGTGCAAAGTTTCTTTCGGCTGCTCCCTAGGTTGCCACAGAACTCGCATGAAAGATTTAGTAATTGTTAACGCCAAAAGGCCCTTTCTGACGCAACCTCGAACCCTCCACCTCCGTGACACCGACCACCGAGCTACCGCAGCCCCCGTTAATAAAATGTCTCAAGAAAGACTGGACGGATTTTAATGAAGCTTTATTAAAGTAATCTTTAAGTTGACGACTACAAGCCGGATTCCATTTGGGACACTAAACAAATTGTGAATAAAAACTGAATGCAATGATGTGGAGGTGCCAACATCTAATATTTTATTCAGAATAGAACACAAATCACAGATCAAAAGTTTAAACTGAGAGAATGTATCATTTTAAGGGAAAAATATGTTGTTTCAAAATTTCATGGCGTCAACAAATCCCAAAAAAGTTGGGACAAGTCCATTTTTACCACTGTGTGGCATCCCCCCTTCTTCTTACAACACTCAACAGACGTCTGGGGACAGAGGAGACCAGTTTCTCAAGTTTAGAAATAGGAATGCTCTCCCATTCATGTCTAATACAGGCCTCTAACTGTTCAATCGTCTTGGGCCTTCTTTGTCGCACCTTCCTCTTTATGATGTGCCAAATGTTCTCTATAGGTGAAAGATCTGGACTGCAGGCTGGACATTTCAGTACCCGGATCCTTCTCCTACGTAGCCATGATGTTGTGATTGCTGCAGAATGTGGTCTGGCATTATCTTGTTGAAAAATGCAGGGTCTTCCCTGAAAGAGATGACGTCTAGATGGAGCATATGTTGTTCTAGAACCTGAACATAGTTCTCTGCATTAATGGTGCCTTTCCAGACATGCAAGCTGCCCATGCCACAAGCGCTCATGCAACCCCATACCATCAGTGATGCAGGCTTCTGAACGGAGCGTTGATAACAACTTGGGCTATCCTTGTCCTCTCTGGTCCGGATGACATGGCGTCCCAGTGTTCCATAAAGAACTTCAAATCGTGACTCATCTGACCACAGAACAGTCTTCCATTTTGCCACACTCCATTTTAAATGACCCCTGGCCCAGTGCAAACGTCTGAGCTTGTGGAGCTTGCTTAGAAATGGCTTCCTCTTTGCACTGTAGAGTTTCAGCTGGCAACGGCGGATGGCACGGTGGATTGTGTTCACTGACAATGCTTTCTGGAAGTATTCCTGAGCCCATTCTGTTATTTCCTTGACAGTGGCATTCCTGTTTGAGGTGCAGTGACGTTTAAGGGCCCGGAGATCACGAGCATCCAGTAGAGTTTTACGGCCTTGACCCTTACGCACAGTGATTGTTCCAGATTCTCTGAATCTTTTGATGATGTTATGCACGGTTGATGATGATAACTTAAAAGTCTTTGCTATTTTACGCTGGGTAACACCATTCTGGTATTGCTGCACTATCTTTCTGTGCAACAATGGTGGAATTGGTGATCCTCTTACCATCTTGGCTTCTGAGAGACACCGACACTCTGAGAAGCTTTTTATGTTTATGTTTATCTTTATTAAATTTGTTCATTTTTTTTACAAAAGAAACAATACAAGACAATCCCATAAATGATAATGTACAAAATATAAAAAAATGAAAGGTAGCAGAAAGAAGAATAAATCTTATTATATCTGCCCCTTTTTTCCAACAATCAGATTAAACAATAATAATCTTCAACCAACAGTACAAAATGACTAACTCTTTCTAATTTTCTAACTAATACAATACACATTACGCTATTTCATATATATTTTTTAACACATTTGTTTTGATCATTTTCTTAAATGTAAACATTGACTTGGCATTTTTAACTACATTCTCCAAGCCATTCCATAATCTAATTCCCTGGATTGAGGTAGAACGTCCCTTCAAACTAGTTCTGAATTGTGGTTTTACAAACATCTCTGTCCCCTTAAGATTATAACAACTTTGTCTTTTAACAAAGTGCATTTGGATATTTAAAGGTAATGCATTATTTTGAGCCCTATACATAACTGATAAAATATTATAGTCTACCAAATCATGGAACTTCAATAACTTCAGTTGATAAAATAATGTACTTGATGGATGACGGTAATGTTTTCTAGTGATAATTCTTACAGCTCTTTTCTGTAATACAAAAATAGGCTTTGTGATTGTTTTACACGCATTCCCCCAAACATCAATACAATAGATTAAGTGTGGAACAATGATTGTGTTATACAACAAATACAGAGCTTTATCATTCAATAGGTCTCTGACTTTGTACAGTACTGCAATCGATTTAGCTATTTTTATTCTTACAGAATTTATGTGTTGTTTCCATGTCAGTTTGTCATCAATGATAACACCCAAAAACTTCACCTCACTCACTCTACAAATCTCAACATCCTCAATTTTGAGTGGAACATCAACAGTTTTCTTTTTATTACCGAATATCATGTAATTAGTTTTCTCTAGATTTAATGATAATTTATTTATTTTAAACCAAGTTTGTATCTTGACAAATTCGGTCTTGTTCACGAATGAGGGAAAACTGGAGCGTGAGATCGATAGGCGGATAGGTGCAGCGTCCGCAGTGAAGCGGGCGCTGTACCGGTCTGTCGTGGTGAAGAGAGAGCTGAGTCAAAAGGCAAAGCTCTCAATTTACCGATCGATCTACGTTCCCACCCTCATCTATGGTCATGAGCTTTGGGTTATGACCGAAAGAACAAGATCTCGGATACAAGCGGCTGAAATGAGTTTTCTCCGCAGGGTGTCTGGACTCTCCCTTAGAGATAGGGTGAGAAGCTCAGTCATCCGGGAGGGACTCGGAGTAGAGCCGCTGCTTCTCCACATCGAGAGGAGCCAGTTGAGGTGGCTCGGGCATCTGGTTAGGATGCCTCCTGGACGCCTCCCTGGTGAGGTGTTCCGGGCATGTCCCACCGGGAGGAGACCCAGAGGAAGACCCAGGACGCGCTGGAGGGACTATGTTTCTCGGCTGGCCTGGGAACGCCTTGGGATTCCCCCGGAGGAGCTGCTCCAAGTGGCTGGGGAGAGGGAAGTCTGGGCCTCCCTACTTAGGCTGCTACCCCCGCGACCCGACCCCGGATAAGCGGAAGAAAATGGATGGATGGATGGATATTTATTTTAAACCAAGTTTGTATCTTGACAAATTCTGTCTTTATCAATTCCAACATTTGTTCTATATCTTCACCTAAACAGAAAAATGTGGTATCATCAGCAAAAAGTACACATTTAAGGAGTCCTGACACATTTACCAAGTCATTCACATATAAAATAAATAGCTTTGGTCCAAGTACAGAGCCTTGGGGAACTCCACATGTGATATTACAGAGGTCAGATCTTACATCATTTATTTGTACAAATTGTTTCCTATCTTTCAAGTAGCTAGATACCCACTGTAATGCTGGTCCTCTAATACCATATTTGTTCAGTTTTTCAAGGAGAATGGTGTGATCAATAGTATCGAATGCTTTTTTTAAATCAACAAAAATACTGATACAATATTGTTTTTGATCGACAGCAGTAGTTATTTGTTCCATTAATTCCATGAGAGCCATTGATGTAGAGTTTTTTGCTCTAAACCCATACTGACTGTTGCTTAGAATATTTTGTTTATCTATAAATTGATCTAGTCAAAAACAAATTTTCATGGTTGAATGCAATACGCTTCCGTAAATACGCTTCCGTACATTTTTACTACATAAGCTCCCAAAAAATTTTTTCATGGTTGAATGCAATACGCTTCCGTAAGTCTGTTTACAAATAGTTTTCCAAGAATTTTTGAAAACTGTGGTAACAAGGATATAGGTCTATAATTGTTGAACACTGTTCCCATTCATGTCTAATACAGGCCTCTAACTGTTCAATCGTCTTGGGCCTTCTTTGTCGCACCTTCCTCTTTATGATGCGCCAAATGTTCTCGGTGAAAGATCTGGACTGCAGGCTGGCCATTTCAGTATCCATTTTTATTTTATACCCTATCATGTTGTCAATTGACCTAATTAGTGTTAATTGGTCTTCCAGCTGTTCGTTATATGCTCAATTTCCTTTTTCCAGCCACTTATTGCTACTTGTCCCAACTTTTTTGGGATTTGTTGATGCCATGAAATTTTTAAACAACATATATTTCCCTTAAAATGATACATTCTCTCAGTTTAAACTTTTGATCTGTGGTTTGTGTTCGATTCTGAACAAAATATTAGATGTTGGCACCTCCACATCATTGCATTCAGTTTTTATTCACAATTTGTTTAGTGTCCCAACTTTTTTGGAATCCGGTTTGTACAAAACAAAACAAAAACTCAACAACGTAGTGTAGGATGGACACCACAGTAAAACAATCTTGGATACCACAAAATGGCTACTCAGCCAGAATTACAGACATTGAGCTGTAATTTGCAGTGTTACCGTACTTTTCACTGTATAAGTTGCACCTTTTTGCATAAATTACCCTGCCTGCAATTTATACAGCAAAACTTATTTATGTACCCCCCCATATTTACTGTATGAACCAATTTTTGGCTGAGATCTGACTGTCAATCATTCTGATATGGAAAATATTGAACACTACCAGTTTTAGCCGCTAGAGGGCTGCAAACGTCAAACCCACTTCATTTCACCACCCAGGAAAAATGAACTTGATTTGACCATTGAAGTGCATTTATTAAGGAAAAGTTCAACTGAGACAAACCTTTACAATAATTATGAGCAAACAAATAAATGTTTTTAAGTGTTAATCTTGTTAAGTTCTTGTTAAAGTCCTCCCTTGTACACTTCCGCGGCCGCCATTTGACAGCCAATCGATTTTTGGCACAACACCGGCCCACGTTTCGGGGTGGTCAGCGGTGACGCATAATATATGTGACTTATACAGCGAAGCAACATATTTGTTTTGTTTTTTTCTTCACTTTAGACATATTTGGACTGATGCAACTTATATGGCAGCAAGTACGGGTAGTCGCTGAGCATTGTGCTGAACACAAATTTTAAGCACAACCAACAGTGCAAGATGTTTGCCTTAAATCTTAGTAATAAATATTGGCGTCACCCTGTTTCTCTGTTAGGAAAATATGTTATAAATCCATGACTTTGATTAAACTGTTAGAACGCAATCATTGGGCAGACCTCCATTTCAACATGGCCGCCACAGCTAATTGACTTCAGCCTACGCATAAACAGCTCTAGCTTAATCAATTTAATGGATCCTGAGTTAAAGTAACTGAAATTAACTGACAGATCATCCAACTCATGGGATATCATAATGGTGCAGAATACGTGTAAAATTGTTTTAGATGTCTATACCTCCATTGTTTGTCGATTTAAGACAATGTCAGTCTTAAGCAGAGAAGTCAGTGGGAGGAATGCAGAAGTTGACTGACCACATTGCATTTGAAAATCTCGCTCGCTCACCATGCCCTGAGGATTTCTGAGATTTAATTAAAGATTGAATCGAACTGACACCATGCGACTGTATTTAAAATGAAATATGAAGCTAAATCCATGGTTTCTGTAGTTCACTGTAGTGTCGACACCAGCTCCGCAGACTCTTCTCTCTCATGCAGAGATCAGATTAATCTAGTCCAATCAAGAAAAGCTTTGCACAAGAATAGATGAATGAGGCAGAGGTTGCCATGGCGATACCTGTATCTGACCGTGCATAGGTAACAGAAGCTGCAACAGCCTGTTTGAGCTCTGGTGTAAGCCAGATTTATGAAAGTGCAGCTTTGTCACTGTAAACTAAACAGAACGCTTCTTTTTGCACACACAAAGCGGTTCATTCTTCATCACGTACTGCGACCTCATCCTCATTCTTCCTGGTGCAGATGGTGCTCGTGCTCCGTTTTTACTTTACGGCTTTTTGCTGTTAATAACTTTAAAAGGAAATCCGGCACTCGGAGATAACTTTCCTTTCAAAGAGTGTCATCACGTGTGTTTTTAATTGCTTTTTCTGATAGCTGCGCACCTGCAAAAAATAACCAGGCTGTATGGGATGTTGCTATAGCAACCGGAAGCTTTACCATAATCAAACCAGTGATTTCGCAGAAGCAAATATCGCCAATTGGCAGCAATTTTTGAAACGCCTCCAGGTAGTTATTTTTGGATAAAATGTGACGACTTTCTAAACAAATGAAAAGAGAAGCATAACTGCAGTTCTAATCAACTGTATTTACAAGAGCACCATTAAAATCTGAGCTGTAAAAATACACCTTTTACCCACACATTAATTAAAATGTAATATGATTACAGCTCAGAGTTGAGTGGTGTGACTAAGTTAAATGACTTTTAAGTAACTACCATACCGTACTTTTCACTGTATAAGTTGCACATTTTTGCATAAATTACCATGCCCTGCGACTAAAGGCCCCAATATACCTGTTTTTTTTGCCTCACGCCGCTCGGCGCCGTGGGAGCGCCGCGGCAAAAGCCTTTGATCGCGGGCGTGAACGCGCCAAGCTCAAATTTTACTACGCCTACGCGCGCGCGTTGATAAACTGCCTCGCGTGTCAGCAAATGACCAATCAGCGACCTCAATTTGTCCTGTAGCCTGCACTCCAGAGAGCTGCGCTTGCACAGAGTACAATATGAACTGCCTGCGCGCAGCTCACGCCAGTCCAGCGGCGCTGGGCACAAAGAACAGTATACTGGGGGCTTTATACAGCAAAGTGACTTATTTATGTATTTTTTCCCCATACAGTATTTATAAAATAACTTTTGGCTGAGATCTGACGATTTCATTCATTCTGACATGGAAAATGTTGAACACTACAATTTTCAGCCACTATAGGGCGCTTGAGTAATATGGCAATCCAAGTGTCTCATTAATAGGCAAAAGTGGCTATTAATGAGGCACTTGGCTTGCCATACTAAGCCACCTTCATCTCGCTCCAGAACTCCTGGAGCAAACGTTAAATCAGCTGCATTTCACCGCAACGCCCAAGCAGCTGATTTGACCATGAAAGTGCATTTATTAAGGAAAAGTTAATCTGAGACACACCTTCACTATAATTTCTGGCAAACGAATAATTGTTTTTAAGTGTTAATCTTGTTAGATTCTTGTTAAAGTCCTCCCGTGCACGCTCCCGCGGTCGCCATTTGGCAATTTTTGACGCAACACCAGCAAAGTAATATATTTATGTTTTTTCCACTTTATTACACATATTTTGACTGATGCGACTTATACAGCAGTGCAACGTGTACGGTACCTTGATGAAGTGATTTCTGCACTGATGAAACCATCTTGAATTTAGATGTCCGTCACAATCAGTACATGCAGAAGTTTATTGTTTTGACTGTGAAATAAGACTTATTCAATAAACACACCATTTTCTCAATTTGTTTTTCCCCTAACCAAACTCAGCAGCATTAAATCTAAATATTTCAAATTGAACTTTATTTATTTATTTATTTATTTATTTTTATGCTTGTGCCACACCTGTAAAGAAAATTCAAGAAAATAGGTAAAGAAAAATCGTAGCAAATCAATGACCGGAGCAACTTGCTCGGGGAATCAACAAATCACCAATACTGTAATTTAAAAAAGAAAGAAAGAACAAGTTCCAGTGAACAAACAGTTAACATGCACGTTTTGTCTTTCAGGTTTTGTGGCACCTTGACATTTTCCGCAGAAGCTTTCGACAGCTCACCACTCACAAGTGCATGGAGGACTCGTGCATCTTCTGTGCTTTAAAGGTAAAAACACGTTAGAACCTCTCCCGGCTTGTAGTGGACTTAATTAAACCATATCTGTGGAACATGTATCATTTGGAGAGCTCTGTGAGCATGTTATGACTTTAAACAACCATAATCTGTATGCCTCTTTTATAATTGTCTATTCTAGTCATTGTTGTCATCATTCTTTGTTGAAATCAGGTCTCTCTTGTAAACGAATCCTCGAGGCTCAATAGGATTAACCTGTCTAAATAAAGGTTGAATGAATAAGAGGATCATAACACCAAATACATGGAGTGTAGTGTACACTAGTAGTGCTTGCTCTCTTTGAATGTGGAAATTAAAGTTGCATAATTTGGGCAGACAATTTATTAAAAATTGCAATAATGCTGCTGCTCGCTTTTTTGAGGGTGGGGGTTTAAGCAGTTGTTAAATTTTACAAACACGGTGCTAGCTTATGGACCAGATTTATTAAACTCAATATATTTTCACATCTGCATCACTAATCAGATTTTTTCTTCCTTTTTAAACATTGTCCATTATGGTAATTAATTAGCTATAGCTATATATTTGGGCCTGTTTGTCCTTGGGCATCCATCAGAGAGTGCTGCAGCACCCCAGCATCCCTACTTCCTTGGCCATGTAAGCTAATTATTCTGATGTCTTTCTAATTAATTCAAACAAGTTAAATAATATTTTGAGAGAAAAAAAATCAACATTTTGAACACAATTTTAACTTTTAATTTCTCATTTAGAGATAACATGATTACGGTGACATTATCTACATGAACGCTACAAGCACCCTGCAGATGTTGGATGCTGTCTATCATGGTGCACTGAGATTCATAACTGGCTGTGGTTATCGTACCCACCACTGCACCCTGTATTCACTGGTTAACTGGACATCATTAACCTCACACAGACTCTTCCACTGGTACATTTTCATCTTTAAATCACTTCTTGGTCTGCTGCCTTCATACATCTCCTCCTACATGTCTTTGCGTGAGTGCAGCTACAGCGTGCGCTCTCAGGACATGATTACCTGCAGTGTTCCGTCAGTGAGAACTGAGCTTGGCAAAAGGGCCTTCTCCTACACCACTTCTGCTTCCTGGAATATCTTACAAAAAGACCTGAAGCTCTCTGCCTTGACCTCTCTAAATGGCTTTAAGAATCTTTTGGAAACCTGGCAAAAATCAATGCAGACATGTTCCTGTTTTTGATTTTCTACACCTACCTTATAATCTGTCTGTTTTGCTACTTTGACATCTTTGTTTTAACTGTATTTCTCTCTTGTGTTTGTCTATTGTTGATTGTTCAAGGAAAATCTACTGTTGCTGTTGTCATCATTCTTTAGTTTGTAGACAGATCTCTCTTGTAAATGAGTCCTCGAGGCTCAATGAGATTAACCTGCCTAAATAAAGATTGAATGAAAAAAAATAGGTTATTTTCATTTAAAAGAGGGCAAAATAGGTAAAGATGGTTTCTGGATCCAGAATGAATCTGGATTATGTCCGGGTCAGTCTGGATACTTTCAGCATCATAGTAGATCACTGTTAGATCATGGCGTGATTGCTGCTGGTTTGCATCAACCTTTTGAACAAAGCTCTGTCAGTATTTGAAGAAGACCATGCTTTTCCCCACAGTCTTGCTTTATTTCAAGCCTACAAATATATTTTTTCCAAATACAGCAAATTTTTTCAGTGGATAACCAATCTGGAGTGCATTTTGGCCTCTTTCTGTGGAGCTTTGATGTAGTATTCATACAAAAATCACATTGTTTGGCTTATTTTCTGCAGCAATGAACTCTTTCTGTGAGGAAAACTATACCTGGATGTTACGACCCAGAGGCACGTATCATATAGAGGGACACGAGACACGGAAAGGATGGTTTAAAAAAGTTTATTTTAGGCTGTCAGCATCTTCGTGTCCACAAAAATAAAGTAATAAAAGAAAGATGGATCTGGTGAGCCAATTCAAATAAACATAAAGGAACCATAGGCGGCCAGCTCCTACGGAGCCGTCAAAGCACCTGAAAGTTCCTAGCTAAGGTCAAAAGCACCTAATGAAAAACAAAAAAAGCTCAAATGTAGCAATCGGTCTCACCAGATCGGGTCCAGATTAGTAGCCACAACAAGTCCTCCCTTGCTCTTCCTCTTCGGTTCTCATGGCTATTTCCTTCGGCTTCGGCGGCTATTTACTTCGTCTTCTCATGGTCTCTTCTTCAGCTGTTTACTTCAGCTTCTAATGGTCTCTTCTTCGGCTGTTTACTTTGGCTTCTCACGGTCTCTTCTTCAGCTGTTTTACTTCGACTTTCTTCAGCTTCCTTCAACATCGGCTCTCTTCGAATTCATTCGGCTTCATCGGCTATGGCTCTCATCGGCTACTGCACTCGACCATGGCTCCACTCATTCTGCTACTGCTTTGGACCTGTTCTCTTTTTCTGCGGTCTAGAACTAATATAGAGGGAGCAACCACTCCACCTACAGCGTGCTTTAATTAAGCAAGAGCTGCAGTCAATTATCCACTCAAAAACCTTTAAACAACTCTGTCTTCTGACTTAAATAAATTACATGCCCAGTGCATGTAACACCCCCACACAAAACTTTGCATGGGATGATGCAACCATATGTCACCACGCTCATCACTCATACAAAGGAAACCAAACACATGAACCACCCACAACAACAACAAAGCAAAAAAAAAAAAAAACACAATCCATCACTAATAGTACAAACAGACTAAAACCACCAGCGGTTCCGGTAGAACCGCCAACACCAATACCAACCAGTCACACTCAAAATATTTTAAACCCAAAACGGCGTCGCCTGTCAGGTTTCACCCCAGAATTTTTCCGCTCAGTTAGCCTGGTTAAAACCAGACCCTTGTCCTTCACTTTGCTTTGTACTGGGTCTGGGACTTCTCTCATAGACAAGGATATCTCCTGTAGATTTTTGACCGGACCAATCAGAGAGCAGAAGGCGGAGTTTTGAACGACGTCGACTGACGTCGTCAGTTAAAATGGCTGCCGCCACGAAGGAATTTTCATGAAAACAAGGTAAAAAACTATTATTTCTTTGCTGAGAAAAATATATTTCTTAGCTGACGTTATATCAGAAGTGTTCCTGAGCAATCAGAGAACAGAAGGCGGAGTTTTGAACGACGTCGACTGACGTCGTCAGTCAAAATGGCTGCCGCCACGAAGGAATTTTCATGAAAACAAGGTAAAAAACTATTATTTCTTTGCTGAGAAAAAATATATTTCATAGCTGACGTTATATCAGAAGGGTTCCTGAGCTTAACAGTTCCTAAATCAATTCACGAAATGGTCAAATCTGCTGGATTTAAATAGTTTCGGTTTGACATTTTCCAAACAGCCTCGGGTGCGCTACGAAAATAAATGATAAAAAATCGAATTTTATCTCAAATGTTTCATCTAGGCCAACAGTCAGTAAATTAGAGCCATATACAGGTAGTCCCCGATTTACGAGCGAGATCCGTTACAACGAGGCGCTCGTAAACCGGAAATCTCGTAATTTGGAACGGCCGCCATTTCTCTCGTAAATCCGGAAATCCGCTCGTAAATTGGAACGGTTTTCGCTAGCGCGACTAAAAACACTCTATTTTCATCTAAAAACTACTTTTGAGTGCATAAAAATGATCGGAAACGTGTGTTTATATGCTTAACTAACTAACTGTAGTGAAAAAACACATGAAAACTCAGTATTTTTTTCGTTTTTTCCAAAAATTCGCAGCTCGTAAGTCTGGAACCTCGCAGATCAGAGCGCTCGTAAATCGGGGACTACCTGTAATTACACACTGGTAGCAGAAAAAATATCCACCGAGTGGTTTCTGAGCAATTTATCTGAATAGCCTGGCCTCGCCAGTCTAAACTAACAAAACTCCGCCTTCTGTTCTCTGATTGGTCCATTCAAAAATCTACCGGAGAAATTCTTGTCTATGAGAGAAGTCCCAGACCTTAGTACAAAGCGAAGTGAAGGACAAGGGTCTGGTTTTAACCAGGCTACCGCTCAGTATCACCCACATCAACATTCTGATTAACAATGCCAGTTTGAAGATTAGGGTTTTTTCCTTTCATAACAACCAGAGGGAAACTGTCACCCCCCGTTTCATCACTACCATTACTGGACAGCAACATTGTCTCAGTTGCAACAGCTCTTTCATCAGGCATTCTGCAGACACATCATAGAGTCAACAAACACACAGACATGGTCAACATGTTCAACAAACGGTTCCAGTCGTCCAAATCCAACATACGGCTTCAGCACTCCACTTCATACAGACAGCAAAGATTCACACTCTGTCTCTGTTTTAGTCAACAGCTCCACAACGTCCAGCACCACACTCTCAACTTCTTGTGAAATGACTGAAACGGAACACAAATTAGCAGGATGAATTGTTTGGATTGACTCCTCTGCTACTTTGCTCACTGGGACGTCTACTGACCCAGAGGGGAAAAAATAGTCACACAGATCAACATTAACTATGTCTTTTACGCATTTCTCCTCCACCTGTGGTGTCATCTCTGTAGTGACCAACACACAATCCACAGTCATGTCATCATTTTCAAGAGAAGAGGATTGCAACAGGAAAGCTGGAGTGTAGTCCTACCACAGCTTCTCCAGAACACCACTTTGGGCAACATCCCACCTCACACAATGGGAAATGTCCAATACCCAGCTCCAATTCCTTCTGATGAACCTTATCCTGCAACTCAAATCGTCGTTGCTCTAATCTAAGCTCCATCTCTCTCAGAGCAGTCTGTTGCGCAAGCATTGCTGTTCTCACAGCAGCTTCTGCCTTCCTTGCTTCAGCTCCTAACTTTCTCCTAGCAATGTCATTCTCCATTCAACGTATCTCTAATTCTATTTCCTTTAAACAGATTTTAGCATCTAACCCTATTGTTTAAGACCAAAAATTGTGTTAAACAGCTCACCACCACAAAACGTCTTTCACATAGACTACTGCAAACAAAACACAAATGTCAGAGCTGTCCCTGAATGCATCACAAGCAAGTAGCATAGCTGACAACGCTCTCACAATTAACTCCAACATGTCTGCCCAAAAAGCTAAAATCTATCGGACAATCTCACAAACTAGCTCCATAGGTTTGACGAGCCCCCATTATATGTTACGACCCGGAGGCACGTATCATATAGAGGGACACGAGACATGGAGAGGGTGGTTTAAAAAAGAGTTTATGTTAGGCTCTCAGCATCTTTGTGTTCACAAAAATAAAATAATAAAAGAAAGATGGATCTGGTGAGCCCGTTCAAATAAACATAAAGGAACCACAGGCGGCCAGCTCCTACGGAGCCGTCGAAGCACCTGACAGGTCCTAGCTAAGGTCAAAAGAACATAATGAAAAACAAAAAAAGCGAAAACGTAGCAATCGGTCTCACCAGATCGGGTCCAGATTAGCAACCACAACAGGTCCTCCCCTGCTTTTCCTCTTCGGTTCTCACGGCTATTTCCTTCGGCTTCGTCAGCTATTTACTTTGGCTTCTCATAGTCTCTTCTTCGGTTGTTTACTTCGGCTTCTTACGGTCTCTTCTTCGGCTGTTTTACTTCGACTTCCTTCGGCTTTCTTCAACTTCCTTTGACATTGGCTCTCTTCTAATTCATTTGGCCTCCTTCGGCTTCATCAGCTATTGCTCTCATCGGCTACTGCACTCGACAATGGCTCCACTCACTCTGCTGCTGCTTCGGACCTCTTCTCTTCTTCTGACCTAATATAGAGGGAGCAACCACCCCACCTACAGCGTGCTTTAATTAAGCAACAGCTGAAGTCAATTATCCACTCAAAAACCTTTAAACAACTCTGTCTTCTGACTTAAATAAATTACATGCCCAGTGCATGTAACACTGGACGATAACAAATGTATCTTGAATTATTAATTCAAGTTTTATAATGATGTTACCAATATACTGAAAGTGATTCCTGCTACAATTATGTATGATTTCGTCTCAGTGCTGCTCATAGCCCTGAAAATTATTCTGTTCGTCTATATAGTGCCAAATCACAACAAGTCATCTCAGGGCACTGAACAGAAACATTCAGATACATATGAATTAAGTTAACACTATTTATCTGAGGAGCAGACTGCTTTGAGTCTAACTTCATCGCAGACTCTCATTTTGAACAAGCATGAAGGCACCAGTGGAAAGGAAAACCTCGTAACATGAATAAACCTCCAGCAGAACCAGGCTCAGGACAAGTGGCCATCTGCTTCGATTGGCTGGGTTTGAGAGGACAGAAAGAAGAAAACGAACACACCATGACAGGTCCAGGATGGATGCCATCAGTTTTTCTCTAGGAGGAACGACAAAAAGACAGAATCAAGAAATAATTATTACAAATACAAACTATTAATTTTTATGCATTTGTAACTGTTCATTTAATGAAATGAGGTCAATTTGTTCTCCATTACTCTAAGGCTATAGCAGCATAAGATAAGGAATAGGTCAGGAAACCAGGCTGACCCTAACTATAGGATTTATCAAAACGGAAAGCCCAGTCTTCAAACTGGACAATGTGTCAGCATCATGGGCAGAAACTGGAAGTTGGTTCCACAAGAGAGGAGCCTGAGAACTGAAAGATCTTCCTCCCATTCTGCTTTTGGAAATTTTAGGAACCTCAAGGAAACCTGCAGTCTGAGAGCGAAATACTCTGTTAAGAAAATATGGGACAATAAGATCTGTAATATAAGATGAAGCTAGGTTGTTGAGAGCTTTGTAGGTTAGAAGTAATATTTTGATTTCAATTCTGAATTCAACAGGGAGCCAATGGAGAGAAGCTAAAACTGGATAAATATGATTTCTCCTACTAATTCCGATTATAGTCATTTAGTACTGATTTTCTTTTCTTTTTCCTTTACATACAATAAGGATAAGCATTGTGTATGATAAAATGTTCCAGCTTTTTTCAAAATTAGGGAAATAAATGTTTATGTCAAGTTGGAAAATCACAAAAGACTTTAAAACTTGTCTTTCACAGAGTTTTACAATATTTTCCCCAAAAATCTGAGGCTCTCGTACTCTTTTTAAACCTAATCACCTGTTAAAACCAAATGCACATTTAATGTTGTTAAATAATTACATCATTTTCTTGTGTTTGCTTCCCATGTCCCACCTGTTTTATACTTGACTATGTAACTACATTGTGAGTCATTAAAATGCAGCCATAGAAACAGCTACTGCACTTAAACTCCACCAATATCTCATTATATTTTGGCAATCAAAGGTCAAACTTGCAGTTTTAACCGCTGGAACTAAAAAAACACAAGAATCCCTGAAAACATCGTAACAACGAATTATTTGCTGAAGTCACTGAGTGAGAGAAGAAGCAATATTGAAATATATACTGACAGTGGTTCGAGTTCCCTTTGTATTTTTTTTTATGTTTATGATACCATTTTGCCTGTTTGTGCATATGTTACCAAAATACCTCAAGAACCACCGAGTAACCACAGAGTGATCATTTGATCTACCGTACTCAACAATTCTTTAAAGCCGCCACAGCCAACTAACCATAAAAAACAGCTACCGTCCACTCAATTTTACAGACATTGGCTTAAAATTTGAAGTGGTAGTTGCTGAGAGTCATTTGCAAGACATACTCCGAGTGCTACTCATTGTGCAAGTGCTTTGCTGTAAACGTTAACAATGCTGGTTTCAACCCTTTTTGTCTGTTAGCAAAATAACTCATGAATGACGGAATGACTTTTAAAGAAACTTTGAGAAAACAATTCTTGGATGAGCATCAATAACTGGTAATGGTTTGGAGTCTATCTTATTATATATGGCCATCATAGCTAATAAAAAAATCATTTTGTAAAAATAAATACACAACAATCACATGTATTTTGTGAAAATAAAATATAAAATGAAAGGCAGCAGAAAGAAGAAAAAATCTTATTATATCTGCCCCTTTTCTAAACAATCAATTCAAACAATAATTAGCTATAAGTAACAAAACAAAATGAATAACTCCCAATTCCAACACATTACACATTAAACTACTTCATATATATTTCTTCAACAAATAATTTTTGATCATTTTCTTAAACACAAACATTGACATAGCTTTTTCACATCACACTCCAAGTCATTCCACAATCCAACTCCCTGGACTGAGGTAGACCGTCCCTTTAAACTAGTTCTGTGGCTTTACAAATACATCAGTTCCCTTTAGATTGTAACAGCTTAATCTTTTAACAAAATGCATCTGAATATTTAAAGGTAGTGCATTGTTCTGAGCTTTATACATCACCACTAAAATATTGTAATCTACCAAATCATGGAACTTTAGTAATTTCAATAGAAAAAACAATATACTAGATGGATGACAGTAATGTTTTCTTGCAATAATCCTTACGGCTCTTTTTTGTAAAATAAAAATAGGTTTTGTAATAGTTTTACATGCTTTTCCACAAGCATCAATACAATAAATTAAATGTGGAACAATGATTTTGTTATACAACAAATACAACACTTTGTCATTTAATAGGTCCTTGACTTTGTATAGTACAGCAATGGATTTAGATATTTTCATTTTTACAGAATTTATATGTTGTTTCAATGTCAGTTTGTCATCAATGATGACACCCAAGAACTTCACCTCACTCACTCTACAGATCTCACCACCCGCAATTAGAAATTAAACATCTGCAGTTTTCTTTTTATTATTAAATATCATATAATAAGTTTTGTCTAAATTTAATGATAATTTATTTAGTTTGAACCAAGTTTGTATTTTGACAAACTCCATCTACATCAATTCCAATATCTGTTTCATATCTTTACCCAAACAAAAGAAAGTAGTATCATCAGCAAAGAGGATACATTTGAGGAGTCCTGACACCTTTACCAAATAATTGACATATAAAATAAATAACTTATGTCCAAGTACAGAGCCTTGTGGAACTCTGCATGTGATATTACAAAAAATAGATCTTACATCATCTATTTGTACAAATTGTGTCCTATTCTTCAAATAACTACATACCCACTGCAGCGCTGGTCCTCTAATGCCATATTTATTTAATTTCTCAAGGAGAATGGTGTGATCTATTGTATCGAAAGCCTTTTTTAAAATCAACAAATACACTTACACAGTATTGTCTTTTATCAACAGCTGTAGTTATTTGTTCCATCAACTCCATGAGAGCCATAGATTTAGAATGTTTTGCTCTAAACCCATACTGATTGATAATGGTTAACACAAAAATGGCGATATGTCAGTCAGTTTAAGAGACACTGAGCTAAAATTTAGTGTGGTTGTAGCTGACAGTCTTTAGCAGTGCATGACATCTTACAAAATTGAATGAGATTGCAAATGATGTTGCTTTCAAGGTTTAATAAAGGCCACACAAGGAATGCTAGCTGTTTTTGTTTCCATTTCTCATAAAAAAGTTCCTTCATTTGACATCACTGATGGATTAAAAGCCTAAAATTGGAACTTGAATGCAGTTTCTCTTGTCTTCATATTTTATTCCAGAAACTTTGCCAGTGCATTTTAATGCTCTTCTACAGCAGTGCAGGTTGACTCACGCTCACTGTTTAGCAGCTGCTGATACAGCGGAAGATTAAGATCTGTAACATCATGAAACACTCCTAATGAGAGAACCTTATGCGGCTCCACTCCGGCCATTTGTTGCATAAGTTATCAACGGATATGTGTGTCTTGCTGAGAGGAGGTGTGTGACGTGCACTGTCGTGGTACTGTACATGTGCAGTCGTTGTGTGGGTTCCGCATGCTGCTCCGTCTCCAGCGCTTCTCCTGTAATTAATTGGCTGAGCGAAAGCGCTGAGCCAGCACAGCCCACGCTGGGATGCTGATTTGAAAACACACAAATCTTTTGTGCATGCCAGCCATGCACCTTAAGATATTTGATGCACAGGCACACAGGATTGTGCGAGTCATCCATGGGGGTGGAAATCAAAGGTTTTGGCGTTAACGCTCTCATTTTGCTGTCAGCTTTCATTAACCATCCTGCCAACCAACAGCTGGAAAATTGCTTTTATGTAGCCCTCC